>CM037851.1:70579871-70887575 GCA_021234595.1 Delia radicum | reverse complement strand
GGTTACACGCGGATTTTCAGTGCCCCAGAAACGTAACTTATTTACGTACCCGCTAAGATGGAAATGGGCCTCATCACTCATGATTATTTTTGATGAAAAATCATCTTCCTCTTGGTGGTGATTAAGGATGGCTTGAGGGTATGTTACACGCGATTGGCGGTCAGCAGCTAACAGCTGATGCACCGTCTGGACTTTGTACGGAAACATCTTTAAATCTTGTAACAAAATTCGCTGTAAAGACCGTCGACTGATACCCATTTGCGTGGCACGTCGTCTGGTCGATGTCGACGGCGCTTCCATGACATCCTCGGCTACAGCAGCAATATTCTCTGCAGAACGGCTACTTCGGGGTCTGCCACGCCTGTCAGCATCTCGTGCTGTGCCAGTCTCTTCGAGGCGAGCGGCTAAACGTCGCAGTGTTTCACCAGTAGGCGTTGGACGGCCAGGAAATCTGCGACGAAATTCACGTTGTGCCAAAGTCACCGACCGATTATTGGTCAAATAAATAGTCACCAATATTCCGCGTTCTGGAGCAGTGTAGCGTAACATTGTTTATTAACGTGTATTTCGCATGTGTTTACTACACAAATGTCAAAACAGAACTGACATTAGGGGCCAATCGCAAAATTTATAGCATTTTCTGATAGGAGGATTACTTTTGCGCCACCTTGTATTAATGTGCTTATCAGCACAATTTTCTTTAGCAAAATTAATTAGTAAAACATTAGTATATTAGTAAAGCATTAGTATAAAAAAGTTAAGTGCTGAATAAGTATAACAAAAATTTTAGCTGAAAACTCGATTTTAGCAAAAAAAATTTGCTAAAAAATAGTATACCTGATTTACAAGACGTTTTACTAACTTTTGTATATATATATATATGTCCTTTATTTATCTAAATATAAATAGAATTACATTTCTGAACACCATAAATACTTAAATACAGTTCAGTGTGAACATAGGGCGTCAACAAATTTTCTCCATCTGATTCTATCTCTGGCAATTGTTTTTGTTTGATTCCAGGATACTCGAGCAAGTAAACATTCTTGTTTAAGGCAACGAACCCAGGTGTTACGGGGCCTACCTTGGCGGCGTTGTCCTTGGGGGTTCCAGTCGAGGGCTGTTCTTGCAATTTCTGTTTGTGGTCTTCGCAATATGTGGCCTATCCACGTCCACTTCCGTTTACGAATATCAATGTGTGCTGGCAAGGAGTTTGCTCTTTGGAGCATAGCTTCATTTGAAATACGATCTGGCCAGTGGATGTTAAAGATCTGTCTTAGACATTTGTTGATGAAAGTTTGAATTTTTCTAGTGGTAGCTTGCGTTAAGCTCCATGTGGTGCAGCCGTAAAGTAATACTGACTTCACACTGCAGTTAAAAATGTGGATTTTGGTTTTCCGAGAAATATTATTTCTTCGCCAAATTTTAGATAAGGAAAAGAAGGCTACTCGAGCTTTATTAATGCGATCGGTAACGTCAGCATTTGAACCACCATCCTTAGTTATCTTGCTACCAAGATAACAAAAAGCATCCACATCTTCAATACGTTGGTCATTTATTATTAATGGGGTAACGATATCTGTACCTATGCGCATAAGTTTGTTTTACTTATACTAATTTTAAAAAACCAACTTTTTTGGCGTTTTCAGACAGATTGTGAGTTTGCTTCTATATCCGAGAAGCGAACTTTGTACTAACTTATTTTTTTGAGTGTATGGATGCTGTAGTAAATTTATCTAAAGATGTGGGTGTTGTTTTTACCCAAACGCTTTTGATGCTGCTTATTTTCTTAAAACAAAAAAAAATCTGAGGATGGTAAAAAAAACTGTTGTGGTAAAATTTTCTTCTAAAATGCATAAGGATCAATTGATGACCTCCAAATCTAAGTTAAAAGAAAATGTGAATGCGAAAGAGGTGTATGTGCATGATTTTCACAGCAAGGAGACTTTAAACCTATTCTATTATGCAAAATCGTTAAAGTCAATTGGTTTTCAACATATTTATGCCCGGAATGGAAAGGTTTATTGCAAAAGAGTGATCTGGGAAAACAGCAACTGATCAGATGTGAAGACGATGTGGATCAAATGTTATTGGAAGCAACAACAAATAAACATTATAAAAGGAGATCTATGATAAACAACAGAGAGGTATATGATGTAAATACGAGTGATGATGATGTCGATGATGGTGCTGCTTATGTTTCACCCTAAAAAAGGATATGTATTTGCAATGATTTGTTATATGTTCTTCATTTTCTTTAATTTTTATGATTAAAAATCAATATTTTAAACAATTTTTAAATTTTAAAAATTATATTTGTAAATTGAATTCTAATTTTTTTAATATTATTAGTTTTAACATAAGAAGCGTTTCGTCTATTGGAAAATTCGATCAATTTAAAAAATTAATAGCTAGGTTACCAAAGTTGCCAGATGTTTATTGCCAATTCAGGAAACTTGGTTTTGTAATGACATTATACAAATTTATGAAATTCCCGGTTTTACTAATGTTCACTGTGTAGCAGAGGATGGTTATGGTGGTACATCGTTATATATAAACAAAATATCATTATGAAGTAAATATTTGCAAAAGTGAGCAGTTTGTTGAACGTATAGTTGTTAATTTTTGCAACTTTAAAGTTGATCGTAAACCCTTGAAACTTATTTCGTTTTATCGTTCCCAAAAACGCAACGTAGATGATTTTATAAATATCATTGATTCTATTTTAAGTGTTCATGCTCGTCATCCAATTATTGTAGTTGGTGATTCGAATGTAGATATGTTTCAAAATACTCATTATATTGATTTGCTTACGATGTTTCAAAATTATGATTGTGATAGTGCGCATAGTTTGATAACGAGGGCCCCAAAATAAAACAAGTATTGATCAGGTGTTTACAACTTTGCTGATACAATTTATGTTGATTCTGTGAATGCAATCTGTCAGATCATAATATAGTCTGCTGCAAGTTTGAAAGCAATGTAATAAATAAGGAATATGTGGAAATAACAAAAACACAATATGATTATTTAAAAGCAAGAGAAATTCTACAAAATAGTTTACCTGAGAATTATTCTTCAATTAATGCATCAGAATTGACAAATACTTTAGTTTTATGCATGAAAGCTGCTATAAATGATTCAACCATAGTTAGTAAATGCAAAAAACAGTTAAGGTTTGAGCTTACTCCGTGGATTAACAAAAATCTTCAAGAATTAATTTTATTAAAAGAGAAACTATTAAGGAAAAGAAGGAAATCTACACTCAGGGAACTTCTGCTTTAAAAAATATGTAGTTGTTTGGGTTGTAATACAGTTTCCTTATTTTTAATGTAAATGTCAGTCATTTGTAGAACAAATTAAAATATTTATTAAACTTATAGTTCATTTAAAAAAACAACTCACATCAAATGACTGTTTTATGATTTTACATTCATTTTTGAAGTTGTTTTTTGTTATTTAAAAAATAAAAAAAAAATGTTTGTTTATTTTTTACTACCATGGTGTTAATTTTACTACAATTGTTAGTCATTTTTTGAACATTAAAAAACAAATGACAATGTTAGTTGAATTTACTGTAATGTGAGTCGTCCTTTTCTTTAAGTTAAATTTCATTTGTTTTCAACTACAATTGCAGTGGTCTTTACTTACATAGTATTCTAAGTGTAGAAACAAGCAGGGCTTAGATGATTTTTTGAAGCGAATAAGTAAAGTAATAAAAACTGCTACAAAGAACTGTAGAGAAAATTATTATTCTGACAGTTTATCTAAATCGGAAATGACCCAAAGAAATCTTGGAATTTTATTAATACTATTCTCGGTCGTAAAAAAAATAATGAGGTTCACCTAAATAATGATCAAGGGCAGAGATTTACATGTGATCAAACTAAGGTTGATTGTTTTAACAACTATTTTTTAACGGCCATAAAGGATCTCAAGAGAGAAATTGAAATCTATCCTGGAGACAATTGTAATATGCTACGGACGCTTTCTCATTCACTGAACCGTTTCACCCTTAGAAACATTGATGTCGATAATGTAATTGGCGTAATATTGGGTATGGATATTAATAAAAGTCCAGGTTATGACAATATTTCACCAAAATTTCGTAAGGAGTGTTGAGTAGAAATTGCTCCAATTTTATGCGATATTTTTAATAAAATGATAATAATTCAGTTTATCCTGATATTTTGAAAGTGCATAAATTAGTACCAATACCAAAAGGAATAAATGTGAATACTGTAGATAAATATCGACCGATTGCCGTTCTATCTTCAATTGATAAATTTTTGAAAAAATATTGTATGATAAACTGCTATTTTACCTGGAGGAAAAAAATTTTTTGTAAAGGGTCCGCCAAATAACTTTTTTTTTTGAAAATGCTATAAAAAAAAACTACTGAATATTTTCTTAAATTCTTTTTTTATTGTAAGTACAATCCTTCCGGTTAATAATGGAAAATAATTTCATTCAAATGGCTGCCTCGGCTGGCCATGCAGTAGCCTACACGATCGGTCCAATTTTTAACCACATTATCGATTGTGTGCTGCTATATTTCACCAATCTTCTGTATGTCGATCGCAGGCGCACTTAGCGAAGCGAAAACGCATTGGATGGTCATTGGCCATTGGCTTCAACTCCTGAACCAATTGGACTTTGTATGGCGTCATACCAAGGTCTTTATGCAAAATTCGTCCCAATGATGTCTCCGAAATGTTCAATTGTTGAGAACGACGGTGAATTTATGTTAATGGCGCTTCACGCACACTTTCTGCCACATCAGCAATATTCTCGGGTGTACGCACTGTTTTTGGCATTTCACGCTTTGGTTTAGCGATGAGGATGCCAGTTTCTTTCACTTTTTTCACAAGATAATGAACATTCGGAGCTGACGGTGCTTCTCTTCTTCCAAAATCCGTACGCAGTTTTCGCACACATTCTGCAACATTACCATGATTTCAAAGTAATGTCGCAATATTTCCCAGCGTTGTTCAAGCGTATACACAACCATATTCGTTCAGCGGAAGGATGAAACTAATTATCTGTCAAATCACACATGAGCTAAGTGTTACCATTCACGAAATAAGCACTAGTTGAAAAAAAAACGTTAGATGGACCCTTTATAATTTTCAATTTGGATTTAGACGAGGATGTGGTACCGAAGATACGGTCCTTAACGTTGTTAAAAATGTTTGTAAGGGTCTTGATGATGGTTTTTCTGGAGCTGCTGGAATATTTTTTGATTTTACTAAAGATTTTGACCTAGTAGATCATCAGATAATGCTACATAAGTTAAAGTGTTACGGTGTTAAAGATCGTGAACTTTTGTTGTTTGAAAGTTATTTTACAAAGAGAAAGCAATATGTAAAGATAAATAATTCAACGAGTTTTGTTGGGTCTGTGGAATATGGTGTGCCGCAGGGAAGTGGACTAGGACCGCTATTATTCTCGATATATTTAAATGATATAAAAAATCTGAATTTAAGTGGTCAGCTGTGTATGTTTGTATTGTATATGATTTGGTACTCAGAACTCAAATTGAAAGAGATGCTTCACTGATTTTCGAATTTGTGAGGTTGAATCGATTATTGCTCAATCCTAATAAAGCCAATCTAATTCGCTTTAGACCACACTCTTTGAGTATTAAAAATAGTTTTAATGTATATGTAGACGGAAAAATTGTGCATGAAACACATTCGGTAAAGTATTTAGGAATTACTCTTCAAAGTAACTTATCTTGGGATCTGCATATAAATGCATATAAAGGAAGATAGCTCCAGCAATTGGAATTTTATATAAATTGAAAAACAAATTGGAAAAAAGATCAAAACTGATGATATATCAATCCTTGATTCAATCTCATTTAAATTACTTGGTCATAATAAAAATAATGCACTACTTAAATCTCTTCAATGTATGCAAAACGATGCATTAAAAATTGTATATAATTTACCGTTGGTGTATTCAACCATTCCTTTATATAAAGAAGTAAGCAAAACAATATTACCAATTTATGGGTTGCATGAATACCAAGTTTTATTGTTTGTTTTTAAATGTATAAATAATATTGGTTACCACACTATACCGTTTGCGCAAAATCAAATAACTTTTAATACACGAAACAGACCAAAATTTTAGAATTCCTAGATGCAGGTTAGAAACAACCAAGCAGCGAATTGATTATATTGGAGGAATTAAATTTAATAATTTACCACCAGCTTTAAAACTAATTGATCGAATTTCCATGTTTTAGATAACTTCCTTAAAATATTAACTACAAATTTGGATTTCTTTTTTTAAATCGTCATATAAATTGTAGGGGAAAATATACAGAACAAAATATTTCCCTACTTTTTTCAATTAAATCGATTTGTTGAAAAGTTTAAAAGCTGTCAATTAAAAATTAATTGAATGAATTATATATTTGCTCAAATTCGGAACTTGCTTGATATTTTTTTATACTATCGCTCAAAATATATTGATTTTGTTTTTTGTATATGTAGTTGTTTTTTTATAAATGTTTATGTATTAGTAATAAATATTTTAAATAAATTTATTATTAGATTTTATTAATGCTTATTCGGTTTATTGCTTCATAAAGTTAAATGATTTAATTTCATTTTTTTTAATAAAAAAAAAATGCTAACAATAAATTAAATATTATTTAAAAAAAAATCTTGTTTTGCAAAAAAAAAAAAAATCCAAAAAAAAATGTTGCCATACTCCCTACCTTTTAAGAGAAAGAAAAAAAACTGATTTCTGTGTAAACTTGTTCACATAAGTATAAATAAATTTGCTAACTACATGAGAATTTCATGCTGGTTGAAATTCAGTGTTATTAAATTCAAGCCTTGAAAAACATTTAGTATGGCAACA
This sequence comes from Delia radicum, assembly GCA_021234595.1. Lineage (NCBI taxonomy): Eukaryota > Metazoa > Arthropoda > Insecta > Diptera > Anthomyiidae > Delia > Delia radicum. Next base: position 70,880,699 of record CM037851.1, on the reverse strand, counting down.
AACTTTTATAAATAAAAAAACTGTTGGTATGGCAACAAAACATTTGGTATGGCAGCAACAATTAGTTTTTGTTTTTTGGGAAGATATACGATGTTGATTACTTTTTAATCAAATGAGTTATTATTTAATAGAAAAATAATTCAATTAAAGAGCTATCAATAATTGAATTAGCAATTTTCGTTGTTGGCGGAATTTCAGCAATTAATATTATAGAATCGGTGGTTTTCGTGATTGAAATAAGTTTTTATTTTTTTGTGGGTACGTATAATTTAAAGATTTCAATAAAAAGTATGCACCTAAAATTTTTGTGAATCTGAATTGTTTTAATTAAAACTGTCTAAAATTGGATTTCTTAATTTTAAAGATTTTTTTTAGAAGTAATAAAAGTTGAAGGTTTTCCTTTGCAAAATTATAAAAGTTTGTGAATTAAGAAAAGCTGTTCAAAAGATAGTTTTGAATTTCACTCTTTTTTAAAACTAGTTTGCAGTGATATTTTCATCAATTAAACTCTTATTTTACATGTGAACAGTGTTACCATATTGCCAGTTTTAACTGTTTTTTTCCAGTTTTTTAGGATGCGTAACAGTTTTCCAGTTTTTCATGAAAAAAACAGTTTTTGTTTAATTTCAGCCTTTTTTTCAGTTTTCAACAGTTTACCTGCTCGATTTACTCTCTTTTACTTGAATTTATAAATTTAATACAAAAGTTGCACAAAATGTTTCAATAAAAAATAATACTACACATTGAATGCAATGCATTTTAATTCCCTTTTTAGCATTTGTTTGTGTTAAATTTGGTGGAATCAAACGAAATAAAAATCAAATTTAATCAAAAAGTGTATAACTGATATTTTTATGTAATTAAGTAAGATCTCAAATGTGATGAATTATTTTGTTTTTTTGTGGTTTATTTATATTTTTTTAAATATAAATATGTTTTTTATATTATATTTTTTTTTTTTACTTTAAACAAGTACATAAAAAAAACATATTAGGCCTATTGTTAATTAAAATGTAGTTTTATAACAGAGCACAACTTGTGATCTGTAATAACATAAATTTGAAATATTTCTTGTTTGTTAGTATAATTAAAAGTTAGTCTACAACAAAAAATATTTTTTTCTGTGTATAGAAATATGTTATGTGTTAATGTTTTTTATGTTGTTTTATGTTTAAATAAAATGCAATTGAATTCAAAATGCACATATTAACTGTTTTTTCAACTGTTTTTTATTTTAAAAAAAAACAGTTTTTTCTTAAAAAAAAACAGTTTTTTTTTACAGTTTTTTGAAAAAAAATACATGGCAACACTGCATGTGAACTACATTTCGGCTTATTAAACAAAGAATCGGAGCTCTGACTTAACTTAAAATTCACATTGTTGTATTTTTAGACTTTTTGGAGATGTTTTTAGATTTGACATCGATAAAAAGTGTCAGGCAATCCTGGTGAATGTTGATAAATTAAATAAAGAATTTTAACTCTACTACTTTGTTCAACCTTTTGGGGTTTTTTTTTTGGATATTTTTTGATATGTTTGGGTATAGCGAAAATAAGTATATGGTAAGCCTGGTTTATACCAGCACATGACATAAGTCACTTAAGCCAATTATGTTTCAGCCTTAAGTATTATTGTTCTGATATTAGGGTGTAAAGTTGTGTAACAACAAGTGCCTAAGATCACCGCCGCGTGGTTTAATCTGAGCAACGACAAGTACGATGTCTCTGTTAGAGTCTCGTTATTGGCGGCTAACGATCATGGCTAGATTGATGCGATTCCTACTGTCCTATCTACTTTGCGTACGGGAAGTTTCTCGTTAATCATGGGTTACCACTACCGAGATGTTTGGAACTCTTGTGGATGTAGCTTTGGCTACAAGGTCTAACCAAAGACTATAAATTGGAACCACGGGATCCATTGGCCCGCCGTGAAGGTACCTAGAGGGATCCTGTTGTAAATCAATACGAACTAAGCCATATCCAAGGTATACATGTGATACCAGAAGATGGAAAAATGACGGAAAGGTTTGAAGCCTGGCGATAATTTCAGTCAATGGGCTAGAAAAAATTAACCAAAAAATAAGTGAGGGTGCGTTGTCTCATGAGATTTGTGAAGTTGGATCTGATAAGCAGAATGTTCTGATAAAGATCGTGCAGAAGGATAAAACGGGCTCAAGATTTCTGAAGTCTTAATACCGTCGTAGAAAGACAGAAAGGATCTTGAGTGATGTCGAGCTGGCGGTATACGTTGGTTGGGTATTAATATCTAGAAATTTAAATTTCAAACTCATATTATGATATATAAAATTATATATAATGATATATAAAATTATAAGGAAAATACTTTCAGTATTACGTCATATATAGTTTAATAAGACTTAGCATGGGACCATACATAATCATATCTATTTGGATTATTAAGAAATGGCTTATATAGTTATATATGGAGTAAGATTTGGAGACATATAATTATATCAAGTACCATATAAAAAAATCTCTCAATAAAAATTTTTAGATGAATTTGTATGTAATGATATTAGCCGTAATGTGACTTCATTCAAAGTCAGATATGACTTAATCATACTATATATGATTTCATATAAACATTTTAACCCGCGTTTGTACATCCCGGTTAAAACCCAACTTATATACATCCATTTATGAAAATGGATGCAGACGCTGACGACTATAGCAAAACAAAAGAAAAGCTATTTTCAAGGTATAAAAATGCCAAAGCTATTACAGGAACTCAAAGCTTCCATTCTTTTATACCTTAAGATGAAACTTCACTAAAAGTTAGCAAATATTCTGAAAGTCAACAGTATGAGCTGCGTAAAATTATATATTAAATCTAAAAAAATAAAAATAAAAAAATATTTACCAAGGGTAATTCCATATTTTAGGGCTGTCTTAAAAATTTGATAATACGATTCTGTTCTAATCTATTAGAATTACAAAAAAATCTGTATAACTTTCAAAGTATAGCTACTTATTCTTTTTTGTCACATAATGATATCAAAATATAAGGAAGTTAACAAAGGATGCATTTACCTAAAAAAAATTAACAAAAAAAGAAAAAAACACGCCATTTTAGTTTTTAGATATGTTATATATATTAAATAGACCTTTCTAAAACAAATTTATTTTGGAAAAAAACACTTGGCCTTTGAAGTGTTTTTCTAGTTTAAAGCTTTATTTTTGCTAAAAAAAAATTTTCAGTGCAATATAAAATTTTTGCAGTGTATGTTTTCGAAAGCTTATTTTCCTTTCTAATGGTACCAATATCTTTGAAATCGGTTCAGCCATTCCGTAGTAATCACAGCTGGAAAGTACATATTATCGTCATTTTTCAAAAACTTCGATACCTTGCCACGCCCACATATTTTCAAAAATGCAATTTTTAAAAATGAGGTTGTGTTTGTATAGGTAAAATGTAGCTGTATGCAAAATTTCATCAAAATCTGAGAGGGCCGGGTTCAATGCATATCGGTTTTGATATGAAATTCTTCATATGAACAATGGCTTATGAACACATATGAATCAACATCTCGATGGATATATCGGTCATTTACTGCAATAACGTCATAACTCAAAAATTTTGATTTTGTAGAATCCGAGTTTAAAGATTTCAATTTACTTCCACCTTGAAGAAATATATAACAACTTAATTTCTCACAAGAGGTGAGTATACAAGATATCCATACGACTCTTTTACACAATATCATACGTGATATAACGAATAATTCTGCGTCATTAACTCAATTTTTGAGTTGTGACGTTCTTGCAGTAAATGAGCGATATGTCGATTTTTAGCAGGGATGAGATGATTTTGATAAATATTATTTTTTGCAAAAAACATGCATTAATGATGTACCAAATATTTATTGTTTTGCAACTGAGTAATTGTGATAAAATAAAACTATTTACAATGTAAAATTAGTTACTTTCATTAAAAATATATTTTTAACATTTTTTTATCTAAAAACCTGACTTCCTTCCAAATCCGCCAAAATTAAATCGGCCCACATGCTAAATAAGGAATCCCTTCAGAATTATTTTTTTTTTTTAATCCGCATGTTGTGTGTACCGAAAAGCGATCAAAATTATTTTAATATTTGCAAAAAGTAACATTTAAAAAGTAACATAGAAATTTACTTATATCCCATGACATATATTATTTTTTATAAATGCATATATAAAAAAAATTTTAAGAAAAATAATTTTGACATCTGCGCATATATAATTACATATGGGGTTATATATTGCAATATATAATTACGTCTTATACGCATGGAAATATTAATCATATATCTCAAACTAAATTCTTTATCTTAATGTCATATAAAATTATATATCGAGTTGCATTATTCATATGTCACCAAGCATATCATAAGCATATATTATACAACACACAAACAAATTTTTTATTTATTATCATATCTTACATTATATGCATAGCTTATATGTTACCATATATGATTACATATTGTGTTATATAAAGGGTGCGCCATCTAACGATTTTTTCTTTTTCAACTAGTGCTTATTTCGTGAATGGTAACACTTAGCTCATGTCTGATTTGACAGATAATTAGCTTTATCCTTCCGCTGGACGAATATGGTCCGTATGTTCGTTATCTTGTGAAAAAAAAGTGAAAGAAACTGGCATCCTCATCGATAAACCAAAGCGTGAAAAGCCAAAAACAGTGCGTACACCCGAGAATATTGCTGCTGTGGCAGAAAGTGTGCGTGAAGCGCCATCAACATCAATTCGCCGTCGTTCTCAACAATTGAACATTTCGGAGACATCATTGAGACGAATTTTGCATAAAGACCTTGGTATGACGCCATACAAAGTCCAATTGGTTCAGGAGTTCAAAAAAAAAAAGTTATTTGGCGGACCCTTTACGATAATGTATTATATATGACAATAAATCTATTTTGTTATGTATAGCATATGTGATTTATATTTTATTTTATAAAGGTTAATATTTAATAATATATTCCGTTTATATGTTACCACATAAGTAATATATAATAATATATGGGTATGAATGATAGCATATATAATCACATATTATGATATATTTTAAGATAAAAGAACATAAGACCATATATATTTTTTTGTTTTCTCTGGAACTATACTTTAGATAAAGACAAAATTAACTGAACCGTCCCGGGTAAAAATTGTTTCACACGCTGCACTTACAAAAAACGAAGTGATTACCAAAATAATTAGTTATTCGTATGCTTATAAGAAACTAAAAAAATATGTGGTTAGAAGCTTTTAAATAACATAGCTTACCCATATACTTATCAGAAAATTGAACAATAAGTATACTCAGGGAAAAAAACGTTTCATCATATTAATGAAATTGTTTCATAAATCATTTGTCATCATATTTATGAAGTTTTGCATAAATATGATTAAGAGTTTCATAAAGATATATGACAAATGTTTCATTGACCTTCACCGTTTCATTAAAAAGTTTCATAAGCTTTGTGAAAATAAATTTTTCGTTTTTATTGAAAAATTGTGAAATTTAGAAACCATAAATATAAATTTTTATTTCTGATTTGAAATATGGAAAATTTCACTTGGAATTAAATTTTTTAAAAGCTCAACATCTACGGCGAATCTATTAAAAATTCTGAAACATCTATGTATAACTAATATACTCGTAGTATATTGTAATATAAAATTTCGGAATTTTCATTGGGGTTTTATAAATGGAAAATTATATTTTTTTAATTTCAATTGGAAATTTTTTATCTTGAATTGATGTTTGTAACTTTAATTGATGTATACAAATATTTATGAAATATTTCATAAAAGCTTATGAAGCAGAATCATCCTATTTATGAAATGTTTCATAATATTTATAAAGCACTTCTTAAAAAGTTATGAAACTTCATTATCATATTTATGAAACATTTAATAAATAGTCTGTCATCAATATTCTCTTTTAGGACACAACTTTAGCATGTTTATGAAGAGTTACATTGGACGAAAATCAATGAAGTTTTTCATATTTTTGCTTAAAAAACGAATTCGTCAAAAAAAAAAAAAATAACTAGTACTGACTCCGAATAATAATGTCCTACGATATTTATTTTCATAATATAACCACCCAGGCAGAAAAATACAATCTGCACAGTATTGACAAAGCGCCGTCGCCGGTCGGTTATGCGTTGGCCGAACGTGGAATTAACAATATTTACAGTATTGTCCTGTTACCCGATTGATAACAGAAGTTGGTTTGAAGAAATTTGTCATCGTGGGCATAACGTTGGCAATTCAAAAAATTGTATGCTTTTGAAATGGATCAAATTTAATTACCCAACAAAACCACACATTACCAAATCATGGGTAAAGTAATGTATCGACATAGGGCTGCACGCATTACATTACACCTTACTTCACTGATGAATTTTACAGGCGATTAGCCTAAAAGTAATGGCTGGACTCATTACCTTGTAGGGGTTAAAGTAACTGGTTACTTATGTGGTTACATGGTGGAAAATAGTAATGTGTCTATAAATAGATTTTCATAAAAAAAATGTATAAACATTTATTTTACATTTCTTTTTATTAAATAAATAACGTGGTCATCCTGGGATTCGAACCTGGGGTCTCAGGTATTTAACAAGTAGTTAGGGGAGAACTCTACCAACTGAGCTATCGATACATATAATATTTTATTGCTTAAAATGCAAATGAGTTGTTGTGCTTCGTGTTTTCGTTCGTGATATCAAAAATATACACCTTACCCTCATGCTTACAAAAATCACATATTAATGTGTCTATAAGTAGATTTTCAAAAATATATATTAAAAATTATTTTACGTTTTAAATTTCATGCGTTATGTAATTGATGATCGGTAAGTCATTTTTATGTTTTAAAGTAATGTAAAATGTAATGAGGTATCATTACAAGGCAATCCGCGAGTGTTCAATTATCGGTAACTCATTACTCTTGTTGGAAAATAATGATACAGGTAAGGAGTACACATTACAAGGTAATACATTACTTTATCGCACCCATTACCAAAGTTTTGCTGGCTAGTTTTGAGAAATATATATAATAAAACACATTTAAAAAGCAGCAATACAGTTACGTCTTATGATGGTCATTTACATCATATTTAAATGTGTGAAGTTTAATAAAATATAAAATCAAATTTTCTAATTGGTTGTAATATTGGCAAAAACAATATTAGGAAAGAATTTTGCGGATGGCACTGGCAAAACACAAGCTTTGCAAAAAAATAGTTCTTTTCTAGTACAATATTAGATGCAACATTGGTAGCACGGTGCGTTTTACAAAAATATCAGTAGTTTGCCAGTACCAGTGGCGTACCCAGGGGGGGCCCTGGGGGCCAAAGCCCCCCCCCCGAAATATTTTCGATTTTATATTTTTTTTTGGTAAGTATGTAATAAATGAATTTATAATATTTTTTGAGTTTACATAATGTATAAAAAAATAATAGAGTTGGGTGTATTATGTTATATAAACCTTGTTTTGAATACAATACCCTCTATTTGTGAAAATGTGAATTATTATTAATTGAGAATATATATTTTTGATTGCAACACTAACGAAGCTGTCAAATGGTAAGTACTAAAAAGGCATACTGTAAGTATGCTGTAATATTGGAAAAAGTTTACACAACCGAATATGTAAATTCGAATTTATTCTGAATGTCGCAATTTGCAATAAAATTTTAAATATCACGCACAACTTGTCCAAATTCTTGCAGTCTGTCAATTTAGATATTATTAAGGCGTACGATCACATCCATGCAGTAATTGACATGTTAAGCACAATGCGAACAAATTTAATTTAATTTACACTGAGACCATTAATATGGTAACGGCGCACAGTGAGGCAACGCCGGCATGAAATACAAGGAGTCATTGTAGAGCTCTGAAATTTTGTACAGGTTATTTTTGAGACAGTTTAAAAAAAAAAATTAAGAATATTCGCCCACCTCCCATACAATCGAAATTTGTAAAATGCCGTATTGTCCGTCATACTTTAGGTATAACTTTTTAATATCATCATGGTATTCTAATTTTTTCAATTTCATTCTCATTCTAAATGAATTAATATAAGGATCTGATGATATTTGCAAATAGTGCATTACATCTTCATTCGTAGAAATACGTGAATTTTTACGAGAATGGAATAGCCTACAGTTTCTATACTCCTTATTCATTGCTTCTTCGGATAACATTCCTGTAGCAAAAAAAAAGTTAATATTAAATAAAATTTAAAAAAATACTTTCAAAAATAAAAATTGCAAACAAACTTATTGGCAATATAGCCTCAGATACCATTTTGCTGCCGTGAATGAGAATGATTTGTAAACATGCTATTGCATGCTAACATACGTATAGCGACAGAATATGCGCGTTGCGTATTTTTTGTAGTTTTTTTATGTTTAAAGTACTTTTGCAAACTTTTGATATATGTCCTTTACTTTAAATGAAAGCTGAGACTTCAATCTTTCATTTGATATAAGTCTGCACCTAGGGCGAGGGGCTGCTCTATATTTTCTAGTCCATTGAAAATGCAAAATGTTCAATTTTTACACCACAAGTCTGTTGTTAAGCAATTTTTTTTGTGTTTTTTTTTTTTTAATTTATTTTTTTATCTACTCATTCTACAACAACTAAATTAATTAAAAAAATCCTTTAAAGGTTTATTTATTATGTATTTTTTAATTAATAAGCTTTTGAACATTACATATTGAACTAACACATTTCAAGCGCGTTGGTATACCTCAACTTTGACTTGCTCTAGACCAAAAAGTATGAAGTTATGAGGCTGAAAATTCAGGGAATTGTTACTCATATATCTGTTAATATACTTTCATCCAAATTGGACGACACGCCAAAAACCATTTTTTGCCGCGGTTACTATAGGGCTGTCTCACTGTGCGGCGTATGGTATTGAGCCACAACTACCAAGACGCGTTGGAACACAGAAATACCGATCAAATTTACAAGCAGCTGACCCAAAGGATGACTATAGAGCAGTGTTGTTTATTCCATATTTAGAAGAAGTTATAGCAAGTATGAAAGATAGATTTACTGGGCATGAAAGTGTTGTTAAAAATTTTATAACATTGTACCAAGTGAAGTCGTTAATGCCCCATAAAAATAATTTAATAACATTATAGAATTTTATAAAATTGATTTAAAAGATCAAACTAATGTTATATTAAATGAAATTGATCTATGGAAACACAACTGGAAAAATAAAAAAGAAAGACCATCAAATCTGCTAGATGCTATTCAAGATTGCAACAAGGAGCTTTTTCCAAACGTTTACATGTTTTTACATTTACTGATAGTAATTTCTGTTACAACTGCATCTGCGGAGAGAAGTTTTTCCACCCTAAAAAGAGTGAAAACATATTTAAGGAATTCTATGGGTGAATACTAGACTTGGTGCTCTAGCTCTTGCATCAGTGTATCGAGAAAAGGTTGAACCTGACAAAATCATTGACACTTTTATGAAGAAAAATCGTCGAATTAACTTTTAAGAGTTTTGTTAATAGTATATAAGGATCTCAATTAATATGATAGCTCACTTTAAAAATCAAAATAAAATTATTTAATTGATACATAAATTTGTTTAATATTTCAAAAAAAAAAAAAAAACTTGTTTGTAGATATAAAAAAACAATAACAAAGACATGTCAAAAAATAAACATTTTGCTTCAAAATTGCTATCATAACTGGGTATAACGTCAATGGTAACTTTCCCATTCAAAACTTATTTAACAGATACAAAATATTAAATATAGGCTCTGGTATGTAAAAATTATATGCTTTTCAAACAAAAAAAATTTAAATAAAAAAAATAAAAATTGGGCCCCCCGCACTATGCTTTGTCCCATAGACAAAAATCAAAAAAAAAATTTTTGTCTCAAATTGTTTTTAAATACAGATTTTTTGAAAGATAATAAGGTATCTCAAATAAATGTTAACAAAAAAACATTTTCTGATTGCTTTTTGCCACCACGAGAGGGCGTTAAAAGCAGATAATTTCTTGCAAAAATTACTTAAACGAAAAATGAGTTTTAGTTGTTTCACAAAAATAATTCTGAAAAATTAATTTTTTTAAAAAGTCGGTCGAAATTTGGTTTTCAAGTACTTTGATATATTTGCAGTTAAATTAAAATTTATAATTTAGTATTTATTTACAAAATAACTTTTTTTATTGCTCTGAAAAAACACATTTTTTTTGTTGAAAATCCAAAAATTACTTAAGTTTGATGGAGTATAAAAAAAATTATATAAAATTAGATATTTTTTTTTTTCTGTTTTTGTAAGTATTCAAAAATTAGTGCCTATTTTTTACCACAACTTAAAAAAAAATGCGTTTTTTGAAATGCCTAATTTTATGATTTTTACTCAAATATCAGGCATTTAAGAGTGTTTAATATCATTGCGCAACACGATTTTATATTTTGAATGTTAAAAATAAAAAAATTTAATTATATCATTAGTAGACAAAACCACTGAAGTATTTTCAAATTTAGCTCGAGTTCTTTTTTTTATGGCCACTGAAGTTTTAATTTTTTTTTAAAGGCGTTTTGAGTAAGTCAAAAAATCTAATACAAGGTTAATAGATGATTTTAATAAAATTTGATGACTGTACTTTTCATAGAACTAATTAACACTCTATCTGCCATTTTTAGGGGTCATTTCAGCCCCTCCTCATAGAACACCACTAACACGTTTAACATTTAAGATAAATTCGGAGACCCAAAAAATTAAATAAAAAACTAATTAGCTTTTTTTCATTCAAGGATGTTTGTCTGAAGAAGCATTGGAAGCCAACCATAAAAATGTGAGGAAAGTGCGATTGTCTCACACTAGAAAAACGTCTCGAGAAAACACAAATAAGATTTAATGACATATTTGTTGTTGTCTTCAGATCCCGTATTATCATCAAAGAGAAACATTAAGATTAAAAATAAAATAATAGATGCTGAAATTGGGAAATATATTCTTGGAGAAAATGTTGAAATCGAAGATGAGATAACAGAAAGACGAGATGAGTTCTTCGTTAAGCGAAAATTGGTTTTGGGAAGAATCAAGTAGCGATGATGCTTTGTTAAAAGTTTGTCTTTATATGTTTTTTAACGTTTTTTATTTTAGCAGCGATAAAATATAATTATTAAGTTAAACTATTATAATTGTTGTTTAAAAATCCAAAATTTAATTTTTTTATCAATATATATCGCACTTAATCAACAGGAGGGTATTAACTCAAAATGTTCAGTAGAAGCAAAACAATTTTAAATTTAATATTAAAGGCACATGAAAAAGAATTTTTAAACCAACCATTTCATTGTCAAAAAGTAGACAAAATATCACGATATTTTTACAGCGGATATGAATAATACTCGTCGATTTTTTTCGAAAAGTGGAAAAATAAAAGTTTTGATGGAAGTGCGATATGATTTTTTCATAATTTTTTAATGACGTTTACATTGCTAGTTTTCCTCTTTAATTTTTCATTTATGTATCTTTCAAATATCCTTATAGTTTTATTTTTGCAAGAGCATTTTAACCGGTTTATCATATTTTTCAATAAATGAACCCAAATTTGGCACAAATATATACCTTGCAAATATCTATTTACATACCAAAATTTATTACGATCAGACAATTTTTTTAGGAGTGGTAGCGTTTTTAAGAAAAAGATATATAGCAGGACCTTGAGTCCTTAGTCCGATTTAAATAAAAATTTACACACACGTTGCTAGTTGCATGTGTATCAGCATGACCACTCTTTGTAATTTTGTGGGCATTATTAAAGCTAAAATTATATTTTTCAATTCAGGACTCATGGGAGGTAGGCGTGTCCTAGGGCCGATTTTTTCCAAAAATTCTTATTTTTCTTAACTAAGCTATTTTATGCTAGTGTACCAAATTTCAAAAATATCTGACTACTCCTTCTATTTTTGTCCCTTCGTTATATGGGAACGAAGCATAGTGCCCCGGGACCAAAATCCTGGGTACGCCGCTGGCCAGTACTATTTTATTTTTGTACGGTTGGCAATTTCTATTTGGGTACTTTTTTGAAAAGTGTCTTTAACCATTTTCATATAAAAATACCGTTTTTGTTCAACTTTTTTCGTTTTCATATTTTCTTTATTCCTTACATTTTCTGCCGATCTTAACTGAATGTCTTGAAAATTGGAGCAAGTTATGTCTGAAATATCTTCAAAAACATACATCAAAATAAATTTCGTTATTAAATCTGGGGCCGTTGATATTTCTGTTTAGTTTTGTCTAGATTATAAGTGGGCCATTCTTTAAATGAACTTCATTGCCCTGTTTATAATATTAAATTAATAACCTCATTAATTTAATAGATAATATATGTACGTCAACGAAAATATTAGCATTTTAAAATTGTAAAGTTTAGCTATAAAAGAAAAAAATATGAAATATTCACCTGCAGTTTGTACTAAACTGTGCGATTTAAAAGGACAAAAATAAAAAAATGTCAGTTAAAAGTGATAAACAAGGCGATTACAATGATATTGTTATATCGGGAATGTCTGGACGATTTCCAAACAGTCGCAATGTCAATGAGTTTGAATATAATCTATACAATAAGGTGCGTTTTGTGTTCTCGTGTACAAAAAATTTATATAAAGCAAAAAATACTTATTTTTTATAATTCTGGTAAAAAAAAAAAGTTTGCCCTAATGTGTATTTGCTCTATTTCTGGTACGCGCTCCTAAGAAGAAATTTCTCGTTATAGAAAAGATTCACTATTGAAAAGCGAACGAGCAAAAAGCGAATATTCTAAAATATTATAAAAACTTAAATAAAAGTGGAAATTAAAAAAAAAAAATTAAGTATGTAGAAAAAGCTTGTAAATGTATGTAACTTAATGTACCAGTGTAGAAAAGAATTACCTTATAAGTGGTTATATAAGTACATATTTGGTAATGGCACGTACTTACAATTGCCATTACAAATCGCATTACTTTTACATGAGGATGTGGCGCAAAATAATGACTTATCATTACTTACCCCCTTACGAAAATTTAAAAATATGTGGTTACCTATATGCTTACCAGTATGGACAAAATAATGAGTCTAAAAATAAATAAAAAAAAAAACGAAATTTAATAAAAAAAATTTTTTTATTGAATTTTCTTTAATAAAATGTGAACACACGGGATTCGAACCTGGGCCTCCAGATTGTCAGTCAACCGCTCTACCATCTGAGCTATATCGATAGATAAAAAACAAAATGACTTGCTTTAAACAAAATGTCGTTACTTTTCAGTTTACACAAATATGAACTCATATAAATACGTCCTTATTAAAGTTGTAAAAATAACAAGTCTTAAAATAGATTTTCAAAAAAATTTTTGATCATTATTTTATATTTTAAATAATTTTTAAAATAAGTAACGCATTGTTTTTGTATTCAAATAATGGGAAATTTAACTAGTTAGTAAGTCCATGTTATTCGTGTTAAAGTAATGCAGAGAGTAAGCTAGTATCATTAATGGTTGTGAGAAAAGTAATGACACATAATATATACTGGGGTATGATATAATAAAGAAACAGCTAAATTAGCGAATACTTTGACGGAGACAATTTGTATGTAAAGATTTTCGCCATGTGACTTTTCATTATTAACATAATTGAATTATATCTATGTAAAAAGTTTACAATAAAATTGTTTTTAAAAATAACTATTGGGTCCCAACGTGATTTACCTCGTGTATTAGAAAATTCGTGAAGCTAACCAACGTTATATACATTAGAGCGACTCACCAAAAAAAGTGCTCGATGTACCCTCCTAAAAATGAACCTTGAGCTTTTTAAAGATGACATTTAAAATATTTCGGCTCCAGCTTTGACCTCTCGTGAGCTGGACCATTTTGAAAATGGGTCTATTTTTGCATGTTTTGTAAATTAATGAATCTGTTTCCTTACCAACATATACAATATGGGTATCATAAGAAAGGGTTTTTAAGGCGCGTCCAACTGTATATACAATTTGTCCAAGGTCGATCATCCATGTCCTTTTTTTAAGAATATTCTGTAAAAAAAAAACGGGTTTTGAATTTTTTGTTCCGGGTTGTTTGTAATAAAAATGCCAAATTAACATATTTTAATTTTTAGTCAATTTAATTAAATACGGGTCTCAGCTTTTTTTGAAATTCGTGCAAGTTCGCGTTTTGACAAAAATGCAATGGGGTGGTAACTCTTCGTTTTAAATAGGGCAATATGGGTACCAATTTTTTTCTTTTGCCAAGTACATCATCTTTGTATGTAAATAATTTAGATTTGTGCAAATTAGATGCATTTAATGCAGTGATGTTCTTTACGCACACTATTGCATTTATACTTGTGTGTGTAGCAGCGAAAAAACGAAGTTTATTCTACGGTACACTGATAATAAATTTCAATTGCAGAAAAAAGATTTTTTTTGAAAAAAGTGAATTTCATAAAAATATATTTTTTAATATATGAACCCCTTTGAAACTAAAAAATATATATTTTTTTCTATTTCGGCTTAAGCGGACAAGGGCTCCTGGGAACCACCATGGCTCAGAAACAGTTTAGCGTTGTATCATATTAGTGTGTGTACTCAAGTGAAAAAAATTTTGTTACAATTTAAAAAAATAGATTTTTTGCATAGAAAGAAAGCTACACTCATAGAAATAAAGCTGTACAAATGCGCTCATAGAAATTTTACATAATTCGGGCTAAATTTAGAAGGGCATTTTTAACTAATTTTTAGTAACTTTTTTTTGCTATTTCTACAGACTTATTTCTATGAGTATAGCTTTCATTTCTATGACTGTACAAGAATTAATTTCAAATATAATTTTGGTACACTCCTAGAAATAAGTCTGTAGAAATAGCAAAAAAAAGGTACTAAAAATTAGATAAAAGTGACTCTGCAGAAAAAACCAGTTGAATTAAGAGATTTTTTAACTAAATATTTGCAGACTTAAAATATCAAACAAAACTGTTGTGTTAACATTTTTTTTTTTTGCTAAATTTAGCCCGAATTTTGTAAAATGCAAATAACAGGTTAAATTGTTAAACCAACTGAAATTTTTGCTAAATAATTGTAAATTTCTGATTTAATAACGGAAAATTTTTAATTGCATTAAAAAAAACCTTAAAATTTTCAAAATGTTTATGATTTTATTTGGGTACAGATATTTAGTAATTAGTTTTGCTAATGTTAGCAGGTGTTTTTGTTACTTTGTTACTATTCATCAGGTTTATTTTTGCTATTTTAAGTCTACAAATATTTAGTTTAAAAATCTGTTAATTCAACTGGTTTTTTTCTGCGGGGTCATTTTTAACTAGTTTTTAGTTACTTTTTATGCTTTTTCTACAGACTTATTTCTATAAGTAAAGATATTGCTGGGTCAATTAATATTTTTATTTAAAATACGAATATTTCACTGGTGTTTGTTTAGGGTTTTTAAATAAAAAAATAAATAAATAAAAATTTTTCACTTATAATTTTATTACAAATTAAGCATTGTGCATCGTCATCCATATTCTCTATAAAAAAAAAAAAGTATTTTCCCATTCATCATCAAACATATTTCTACGTGTATTTTTATTTGTGTTCCGCAGCGTGGTGTTGCTTCAACAATGGTTCAACTACAATTGATTTGTTTCTTTTAACTCAGTGAGAACAAAGCAAAAGCCGAATATGCACATCGAAAGCCATACGAAGATGTTTATAGTGTACGTGTGTTGACGCAGCGTAAGTAGCATTTTCTTCTGTAACCCCGTGTGGTTGGAAATTGAGAGGAAGCACATCACTGATTAATGTCTGTAGATTAAACTGTCGCTATTTGCCTCTCTCCACCCATATCTAATAGTTCCCAGTATTTTGCCATTTTCAAAAGAGAATTTACAATAATTTGACAATTCGTATCTCCAATAATGTGAAATAGTAAACAGGCACGTAGCTAGGCTCTAGCGCCCCCCCCCCCAAATGGTTTTGTAAATTTTAAATTTAAAAACAATATGTAAGTAAAAAGTGAAACTTTTTAAAAACACAAAAATTATTTTTTTTTTTAAATCAAATAGAAAATTAAAAAATTTCTGAATTTTTGTAAAAACAGTCTTCAAAATCAATTTTTTTTTTGAGCGTTTGGTGTCTGAAATGAAACTTACAAAAATTAATTTCAGATATTTCGAAATATTGATAAGAGTTAAAATGGAAAGCAATGTGCATGAAACAGTTTTAAAAGCGTTTAATATCAAATTTTGAAAATGACAAAAAGGAAAAAAGCGATTAAAATTATTTTTAATCGCTTTAGGTAAATTAGGAATACTGGTTAACACCTTTTAGTATTTGTATTGAAATATGTTTTAAAATATAGTCAAACCCCAACACTTAAAAATATAGTCTTCTAATCTTTGTAGAAATTTAGCTTCCGGTTTCTTTGAAATCAACGAAAATTTTACAAATTATACTATTTTATAGAGTTTCCAACTCGATAAATCGATTAACCGATTGCTCGATTAATATCCTCTATTTCGGTTAATGTCAAAACAAATAATTTAAAACTCAAATAATTGTTGGACCCGAATAATCGGTTAAAATAGGTCGATTAACCAGTTAGTTTTTTTTAAGGATTTTTCCCCAAATCTTTTAAATTTGTTTAACTTTGGCTAGCAAATGCCAGGAAATGCTTAGGGTATTCAAGTCAGAAATTTTGGTCTTGCAGAAGTGTAAACTTTTTCAAAAACACAACAACAAACACAAATAAAATAAAATAATTCTTTGTGTTTGTTGTTGAGTTTTTGAAACACAAAGAAAATAATTCTTTGTATTTGTTGTTGTTGTTGTGTTTTTGAAAAAGTTTACACTTTTGCATTTTTCCAAGACCAAAATTTCTGACATGAATACCCTTACTATATAAAATATCATCAAATTCTTTTAGAATCGAGTAAAAGCGATCCTTAAGCCCATAGATAACATATTTTTTATCGGCATTGGGAAATTAGATAAATAATTTTAGTTCTGTTTTGATTCTTTTAAAAACTCAAATTAATGTAAATCAATATTTTTTGTGTATTGCAAGAGAAGATTGAATGTTGATTGAACATTGAATGGCACACAACTGTCAATCAATTTACAAATTAATTCTTTTGTAAGAGGAAGTCGGATTTTCTTCTACAATCTCCCAAGAACATTTATTTTAATCGGTTACCAACCACTATAATTTTTAAACATGCTCCACTAAAAACGTGAGATATGCAGCTAGAACCAGTTTCACTTTTGTTAAACTTCTGTACAAAATTTGGGTTTCAACTACATTTTTTAAGTCTAGAAAATTAGCACAACTGGCTTTTTATGGAGAGATTTGAAAAGATTTTATTTTTACTAATAAAATAAAACTATATACTTACAAAAACGATCTCGTCGAAACTACTGCTTATTATTTAGATGCAGGTAATGAGGCCCATTACTGATATATTGCTGAGTTCCAAAAATAATAAAACCACAAGATTACACACTCAAATAAATATACATTAGTACTTTATTTTTATTTTAGTAAAAAATTTCCTTATTCTCTATTAACAAATTACTAATTTTCGTTGCTGATTTTAGCAAAATATTTTACAAACATTTTAAAACCGTGTTGCTAAAATTGATAAAAACTTTTACTCATTTTCTTTATTCATAGTTGAGTGCAAAGTTTATTTTTATGTTGAATATTTTTACAATACAAAGAAAATGCCAAAGGATAACAAAAATAAATTTGAACTAAAAAAATTACTAATTTTTAGTTAAAAAATTAACTGAGTTAGCAAATCGATTTCCATTAAGCGTTTACTAAACTTTACTAAATTTTAGTAACGTTTACTAATACTTTCACTTTATTAGTCTTTACAGACACGTTTTGCTAAACGGTCTGGTTTGCTGGTCTAAAAATATTTAGTGTTTTTGTAAGATTATATAATTTTAAGTAATTTTTATTGTCTTTTTTTATTGCAGTGTAAGACATATTTCATTAAAACATCGCAGGATGCTTTGAATAATCGCCCACAAACACTTTATAAAACAATGGCTTCAAATTTAATTAATATATAAAAAATATATATATATGGGCAACTTCAAAAATTTACAGCACCTAGACATTTTTTTTTAAGTTTTTTTTTTTTTTGTTTGACATCAATGTCGATTTGTGTGTGTGTAAGCCGATATTTTAGCATGTGAAATCCGTTCGCGTTAATCATTTTTATTAAACGGCGCAAATTTTACGGCGGTTTCAAGTTAAAAATTAAAAAAAAAATATTAAAATTACAATTTTTGTTAAAATTGAAAAAGGATAACGCGTGTGGATAATACCCCTTAAGGGCTTCCTTAGCACACTAAAATATTTGTAAAAGCTTCAATACTTTTTAAAATGCACTGAAAAAAATATAAAAATTTATTTAAAATTGTTAAACATTTTACAAAATTACGGCTAGTATAAGACATAATTTGTAATATTTTGGGAAAAAACTATTTGCCTATCGCTAATGTTTTATGAGATATAACCATTTAAACTTTACCACTCATGATTTTTTGCTATTTTGATTTGTTACCTTTGAAAATTTGTGAAATTGTTCTGCAAATTGGAAGCAGTAACTAACGTTTCGTTAGTTAAATCTTGGGTTTCAGTGATAGATTCTAAGCCGTTTTGAGCTTTTTTTAATCCGCAATTTTTTGTTTTGATGGTATTGTTTTTATTATTATTATTATTATTATTATTATTATTATTATTATTATTTATAACCGAATACCTAACTGACTTTCTTACACCAATTTGCGATTTGTTTGTTTTCTTTTTTTGCTTTTTATTTTTTCAGATTGGCGATCGATTAATTTGTTTCGCTTCTCAGTTCTCTTTTTACGAATTTTACGTTTTTTTATTGTATAATCTGAAACCATTTTACTAATTTTTATTCACAACTGTTCACGCACATAAATAAAATAAACTGAATTGAAACTCAAATATTTATTCTTAGAAGCATTCAGCAAAGGCTACTATGATCATAGAGTTTTTATAATAAAGCGATTTCTTTAAGATGTCATCGCATCGGCGGTAATTTGGCGGTTTTCGCGGTAGTATGTTTCAATTGTTTTGTTGAAATTTGTTAAGGTGGCCCTCGTGAATATTGTTTAAAAATATAGTCTCACTTTCTAGGGGTTCAAAAAAAAACGCGTTTTTTTTTGCAAATATTAATATTGGACCGATTATAAAATACTTGTTGGGATTCTGGGTTACTTATTAACCCGAATTCAAAAATAATTCTTTTAAATTTTCAAAATCAAATATTTCATACAAGGATGCTTTTTGAGGTTAGAAACATTTTATTTCCTCCATAAAATTTTAAATCCTTAAAATTTTTTGGTGCGTTTTCGATTTTAGTATCAAGCTCAGTAAAGTCTTCCATTCGATGTACGTTTAAGCGGAATTGATGCAGCGCTTTAGTTGTCACAAAGCGAAATGTGTTTGGAAAAAACTGCCGCTGCACGCGCCAGGATTGAAAACAATTATTTGTTTTTTGCACTTTATCAGTTTAGTCCGTCGCGAAGAATCTATGTATATACCTAAACATGTTCCCATGCCATGGTTTGATATAAAAAAAAGCTAAAAAAAAAAATTGTTTTTTTTGCAAAAATTTTCAAAAGTTCATAAAATTTTTAAGTTTAAAAATTTTAAAGTGCGTTTTCGCCTCGGAGGTCCACTTTACGAAGTTACTCGCATCACGCAATACACTAGCCAACTAAAAAGACAATTCAGATTGTCAGACGCAAAAAAGATACATTTTCAAAAAATTTACGCTAATTTCTTTTAAGTTTGTGATGTCCGTGATATGTTATTGGTGCGCTGACACCAACTTGATATACCTCTAACTTTATAAAATTACGTCGTTTTTATAATTCTGTGCTTAAACTCATTTTTATTAAACGGCGCAAAAGCCCTATTTAAAATCTTCAAAAAGTTCAAAATTCGAAAAATTTTGGTTTCACTTGTAAACCACCATGCAACTTTACACCCAGCAGCGATATCAAAAAATTTTTTTTTGTGGATATATCCTCCAAGTCTAGTGACTATATTTTGTATTGGTTTGGATCTGAAAGCTAAAAACTATTGCAAAGAAAACGGAATGAATGAAAAAACTCTTGCAAGTTTCAAGTCGTTTTTTTAATTTTTCGAATTTTATATGACCACAAATTCTTAAGGTGAATACTTTTCAACGTAAAACTTTCATATCCTTCAAGTATAGTCATCCAAACCCTGTACAACGTTTTTTTCAATTCACAAAACTTAACGAAATAAGAGCCATAGTATATCGGTTTCAGCAGGTGCTCAAAAAATTTGAAATAGCCCATATATGTATATACATTTTAAGCGGTTAATCGATTAATCGCCAATTCTGTCTATTAACCGGTTAATTCATTTTTTCGAATAATCTCTTAAGCGGTTAACCGCCTAGGTCGAATAATTGGAAACACTACCATTTTACGACGGCAGCACTTTATCTATGATTTCCAAATTTATATCAAAATTTATTTTAAAAAATCCTAAGTTATCTCTTATTTTTTAAAATTTACTTAATATGAATACAATTTTAGCATTTTCTTCGTAACAAATTTTGTTGTGTTTTGTGCCATTTTGTCATCCAGATTTAACTCTTTTGCAGTGCTTCCAAAAAGTTTTTGAAGAAACCCGTTTCATTGGCCAAAATACCGCTAGAAAATACTCAAATACATGGAAACTGTGGACAATAAAAAACCTAGAAACCGATAGATTATAAATTTTTTTTTTAAATCGCTAGATTTCCTTCTAGATTTTCTTAAAATAAAAATTAGGCTAATAATCGGTATCAGGTTAAAAATTAAAAAATCCAATATTTAAAGATCAAGTTGATATTGTTTAAGGAGCTATTTGTCCCATTTGAAATATGCCGTGCTTATAACCAACAAAAATAGGGCTTATGAGATACAAAAATTGGCTGGAAAACTGTTAAACTGAAAAAGCGCTGCTAACATTTAACAAAAAATATATTTTAATTATTCTTCGATCCTGTTTGGGTCAAAATGACCCAATTTCGAAAAACGAAGTTAAAATTAGATTTCGTCAAATATATTCTAATTATGAAAAAAAAAAAATTAAAAAAGTCGATTTTTTTCAGACTACAATTTATTTTTACGCACACAGTTTTGCTTGGGTCATTTTAGCCCAATATTATATTTTCATATTTTTTATACCCTCCATCCCATAGTGCAGGAGGGTATATATCACTTTGTCAAATGTTTGTAATTCTTTTAAAAAAAATCTGGGACCCCATAAACTATATATATTCTTGATCAGCATGAATAGAGAAGTCGATATAGCCATGTCCGTCTGTCCGTCTGTCCGTCTGTCCGTCTGTCTGTGTTAATACAAAATACTCCGCTAACACAGAAGAGGTGTTGCTAATTTTCAGTCAAATTGTTTGTTGATATCATGAGCAGTTTGGTAGTGAAAATGATCAAAATCGGTTAACGCGTTCAAAAGTTATGAGTGAAAATGTGGGAATACCTCTTAAAATTTTGAATCAAATTTTAAAATATTCTATTTATTTCATCATACATACGTACATTCAATGCTTATACACAAGAATATACGCAATCAGGGATGGCAGTCAATATCGCTAAAATACTGTCTCCAATTCAAACCCCCTCCAACTGACTATCGTTATCCCAAAAATACAGTTACCGAATTAATTGAAATACCGTTATCCGTAAAATACCGTTACCGATATAATTAAAATGTCAATATCTTAAAATACCGTAACCGAAATAATTGAAATACCATTATCCGTAAAATACCGTTACCGATATAATTAAAATATCAATACCATAAAAATACCGTTACCGAAATAATCTACCAAGATCTGAAAAAAAACTTCTTTAAATATACATATATATTTTCCCAAAGTATGATCATAAACTAGAAAATCATTAAGACTCGGGCATAATGGGGCCAAAAATTGTAGTTTGCATTAACATTACCTGAATAGCTAAAATAACGTTACCCTTAAAATGCCGTTAAAAAATAACTGAAAAATCTTTTCCCTAAAATAAAGTTACCGAAATAACTAAAATGTAACGTTATTTTGTATCTAAAATACCGTTAACGCAATAAATAAAACACCGTTAGCGCTAAAAGCCCGCAACCGAAATAACTGAAATCTAGTTACCTCTGAAATACCGTTACCGAAATAAAAGAAAATAGCGTTAACCAAACCAATAACCACATAGAATCTGTTACCATCCGTGGTCATAATCAACACGCTCAAAAACAAAAAACCCACAAAATATTGTTGTTGTTTTTTTTGTTAAATGGTATGTATGCATGTGTGTATGTATGTTTAGTAGCAATCGCATGCAGTGTTGCCAGGTTTGACGATTTATCGTCATTTTGACGATATTTAATACCCAAAATAACTAAATGATGATTTTATGATTTTTGCTGCCAACAAAATTACGAATTTTTGCCAAAAGTTTAATATATCACCAAAGCATATTTATTTGTCACTGGATCTATTTTTCGATTTATATTATTATCGATTAATATTATTTGAAAAAATACCACATTCTTTCTTTTTTGTGTCTCGAAAACACTCTAAACGCATAAAATATTTTCTTTTTTAATTTTTTGACAAACTTAATTTTATTACACTTTTTGTTTGATTGATGTGATGTATAGTGTAAACATATGTGTCGTAATGTAAATGGGTATTTAATAATTATTTCATTATGTATGTCCCCGCAAGCGTGTTTGTAAAAAGAATTCTCCATCCCATAGTGCGGAGGGTATACACACTTTGTAAAAGTAGTTGTAGTTCTTTTAAAAAAAAAATCTGGGAAAAAACCACAAAATATTGTTGTTGTTTTTTTGTTTTGTTTTGTAATACAGGGTGGCTGATAAATGTCAATACAAAAGAAAACGTAATAACATTTTTTCTGAGTTATTAATCGGTTCGATTTATTTTTTTTTTTTGGTTTCATTGATTCGTCTTTCAATTTAAGGAAATGAACGAATGGGGTAATTAAACTAATATTTTGATTGTGCGCCACTACAATGCTTTGGGGGCTGGCATTTCCGCATAAACAAACTTAACGGGCACATTAGGCGGCACTCCTACGAGCAGATTGGGCTCGTAAATTATTTTGTCAATCGTGGAACAATCATTAGGACGCCTTTTAATCAAAATTTCTCAGTTCGAATGTAAGAAACAATTGTTGCTATAGTTGCTGCAATACAAGTCAATTCTAGAGTTTCGACATGGAATATTTTTGCTCATATATTTATCACCAGACAGTCAATACGGACAGTTCTGCTTAAGGATTTTCATTTCTCTCCTTTAAAAAAATCAAACAACAAGCAATTGAACGCAGTAGACTTGCCCCTTAGCTTGGAATTTTCTCTGTAATTTGCACGGAATTTCGCTTGCATTTGATGTCTTCAGGCGTGTTAGTCATTTTAAATAAATTGTTTCTTAAAAGCAATTAAAAATACTTATTAAAAATGTATGGCTTTTCAAATGTAAAAACAAAGAAATAAAAATAAAAAAGTTATTTAAATTTCTTATTGTAACAATATGCATCAGCCACCCTGTATGTATGTATGTATGTATGTATGTATGTATGTATGTATGTATGTATGTATGTATGAAGGTTTTTATAACTGGTATGTATGCAGGCACGTAGCTAGGGGGGGGGGGGGCTTGGGGGCTAGAGCCCCCTCCCCCGAAATGATTTGACAAATTTAAAAACTTAATACAATTCGTTAGAAAGTAACAATGTTATTGATAAATTTAATATGAAAATAATTATTTTTGACTTGGATCAAATAGGAAATAGTTTTATATGATTCGAATCTTAAAATTTCGTTAGAAAACATCGCCTGCAAATGGGCGGCTATCATTGTTAGAGTTGATTTTCGACAAAAAGCAATAAATAAAATCTTTTCATAAGAGATTTCGAAGTCTTTGACTTAAAATATAATCAAAAAATTGTTTGAGACAATGCAAACTAAACAGAAAAAACTAAAATTGAGTTTTAATTAAAATATTTGTTGATTCAGCAAAAGTTTAACTAAATTCGGTCGTGTTGATGCAATTGTAGTAACAACTAAAATAATGTGTATCTATTTAATTAATATTATTTTCAATTACATATAGTTTTATTCACATCTATTAAAAATTTAATTGAATATTGTTTACTATTGGGAAAAATTAGACCATTTGAAAAATCGCAAAATTTGAAAAAAAAATTGCCAAAACAATCCTCAAAATTGCAGAAATTTAAAAAACTCCCAAAATAAACGCCAAAATTAAAAAAAAAATTTAAAAAAAAAAATGACCAAAATTAAAGAAACGCGAATTTTCAACTTTAAACGATTTTTTTTAATTTTGGCGACTTTTTAATATTTTTGCATTTGTTTTAATGTTGTTCAACGTTATAAAAACTGAGAATTTTTTTTTATACCAAATTCATTTTCAATTAAACAGTTAATTGAAAGTAAGTTTGAAATCGAACAAAAGTTTAATTGAATTTTTTTTTGACAATGATTTTTTCTCTGTATGTTGACATAATCTTTTAAAATGGAGCTACCACTAAGACTCAAAATTAAGTTTACTTGTGCCGTAAAAGTCGTTACTTTACTTACAGTGCAATCTTTTTGGTAAATTTGGTTTGCTACGCACGCATCTGGTAACATAATTTTCAGTATTTTATATATTTTACGATATATATTTCGATATCTCATATTTTTTTAATTTTTTGAAACAAATTTAAGCCTCAAACTTTGATCGATATGCATAACATGTTAACGTGGTCCAATGGGACTCAAATTTTCTCAATTTTTTTTTAGACTAAATGTAAACAAATTTTTATCGGCGCTCCTTGAAATGCGACATTTTAAAATCAAGCAGCTAAACCAGTAATAACGATGTAGTTTTTTTTAGACATTTTAAAGGGTTTTTATTTAAAAAATTGATTAAAGACAATTTGAAAAGCGTTTGAAATTGTCCAAAATATAAATCAAAGTGAATTGGAAATACGAAATAAATAAGACCTAGGCGATGGAAATAAGACCTAGGCGATGTCAGGTATATTTTTAAATTTTCCAATTTTATATTTTTTCTTTATTATTATTTCTTTCAGACTACAATCACGCTTGCTTGTAAAATTTACGATTTTTTTAATACAATACATGAAGTCGGATATATGAAAAAGGGGAAAAAATAG
Source organism: Delia radicum (assembly GCA_021234595.1). Lineage (NCBI taxonomy): Eukaryota > Metazoa > Arthropoda > Insecta > Diptera > Anthomyiidae > Delia > Delia radicum. The sequence goes on along the minus strand of CM037851.1, from coordinate 70,855,372 downwards.
TGAATAATTTGTTAAAATAATTCAAATAAGTGGCAGCCGGGGTCCACGACATAGTGTCAAAATGGTTTTCAAAATGTGTGTTTTCTCGAGGATTTGAACGCTGTTTTTCAATAAGTCTAAATTTCCTAAACTTTAAACATATTTTCATACAAAAATGTGTTAATTTTCACCACGAATTTTAAAAATAGATACGTTTTCCATATAGTTTTGCTGCTTTATCACCTATCCGGATTTCATTAATTTCAAAGGGAACGCATCGGAAAAGCTTCCTTGTAAGTGTCAGGCAAATTATATAGGATATTTGCTTTTAATTTGTTTTTTTGCACGGTTATAAATCTTTAATTTCCCGAGTTAAAACTTTTGCATAAAATAATACATTATTTTATATACACTTATAAGGTGTTGTCTGCCAGTGGATTTAACCGGACATAATTATATAAATTCATATATAAAATTAATTTCGTATAAAAAATTTAACATGATGTCATATATAGTTGCGTATAATTGTATATTGCATTTAGAATACGCTAAAACTAATCCAATTAATAATTACGATCTATTTATATACCTAGACATTGCAAAATAATATATATTTTGATATTATATCATATTTAAAAAAAACACAATATTATTATAAATAAAATTTCCAAATGCTATAGAATTTGTTACAAATTATAAAGTTGTAAACCTTTTGCAAGCGGCTGAAGTCTAAAAAGATTAATAGATATTTTGAATTTTCATGACGTTTTAAAATCAAAAACTGGATAGATATAAATTTATACCGCTTTATAAAATCGTATTAAATTGTATCGCGTCATTATTCGGATGATATTTGATTATTATGCCCATTTCTCGGATAAAACTATATTAAGACTCATATTAAATTTCGTATGATTATATAAAGCATCATATTAAGTTTAATCGGGTTATTAGAAGTTGAAACTTTTTTACTTTTTTTACATTTATCAAGTTTTAGCTACCCTAGACGTATACTAGCACATAAAAATATAAAGTAACGCAATTTTATTTTTCGTGGTTTTCAAAAAGTTTTCCGCATAATCCTTTTTATATTTAATTAAACTAAAAATTAATATTTAGCTAAAAATTTAACGTAATTAGACAATAACGATGCATATCCAACTTAAAGTACACAAACATTTTCAAATTTGTGATCAAACAGATTAAAGCGTTGTTTCGCAATATAGACATCAAAATTCGCAAAATAATGAACACAATAAGTAATAAATGAAAAAATGCATTTTAAGGAAATGCACTTTATGCAGGAGGTTTTTGTTTCAAAATGAAATCAGAAAGCTATTTCTATTATTAATACATGATTGCCCATTACGTGTAGGTAAAAATTTAGCAAAAATTTAGCAAACAAAAGAAAAAGCTGTTACTTTAGTGTGCAAAAAAAATATATAATCAAAAAAAAAAATCGAAAAGCCCCTCCGAAACAAATTTCTAGCTACGTGCCTGTATGTATGTATGTATGCATTAGAAGCAATCACATGCAGTGTTGCCAGGTTTGACGATTTATAGTCATTTTGACGATATTTAATACCCAAAATAACTAAATGACTATTGGACGATTTTTAATTTATATAATTTGAAAAACTACCAGTTTCTTTAATATTTTGTGTCACGAAAACACTCTAAACACACACAGTATTTTCTTTTTTAATTTTTTGACAAACTTAATATTATCACACTTTCCGTTTGACTTATGTGATGTATAGTATAAACACGTGTGTTGTAATGTAAACGGGTATTTAATAATTATTTCATTATGTATGCCTCAGCAAGCGCATTTTTTGTTTAAATCTTTTTTTTTAATTCGCGTATGCTTTTTAAACCCTAAATTCACTAAAACTAATTCACTAAAACATTAATTTCCCTCTGAAATTCAATAACAATAAAAATTGCAATATGGATCTTTGTTATAAAGAATTCATTTTATTTAAATTGTTTGTCTCGTCAACCAGCCTCCATACAAATGATGTCTGATATAACGAACTTCTTATATCCACAGATTTCATAAATACTTCAATTTGCATTTCCCTTTAATTCTGTCCAATTCGACTGAATATATGTAACTGAAACGATTGCCACTTAAACTTATGTTAATGTAGTATTTACAAAACAGTTTAAAAGTTTCTACGTAATCACCTTCTTGGACCCCTAAATGCTTTTTTAAAAGTCCATGTGAAAAAAGCATAACTTTGCTTAAAATGTAATATTAAATTCCTGTCAGTGCATGCAAACGATTTCTCAACTCTTTCCACAGTTTTTATCAATTCTGTAAATTGTCACTACTGATTTTAAAACCAACTATTATTCCAAAAAAAAAAAAATTGCTTCATTGAGAACAAACCTGCAGAATAACTTTGAACATTAATTTCTGTTTCAGTGAAACATAAGATGAAAAACATTTAAAGTTTTTATTAATATTATTAAAATATAATATTCCTAGCATGTTTAGATCAAATCGGTATGTTTTTCGCTAAAATTAAAATGTTTTTGTATATAATACAATTCATTTTCCTTACATTGCTAAAAGCCTATTTTGTGGCTTTTTTCTACTAAAATTACGGGTTTTGTTTTATAGAAAAATAATTGTTTCAGTGCTACATTATATGTAAATATTTCATGTATGGATAATATTATTTTCTACAAATATTGGTTACTTTGAGGCATCGATTTGTGCTTTTCCCCTATTTCAAGTGTTATAAGCAAACTGCATTTAATTATTGCAATAATCTGAGTTTATTTTTTGACCACATAACCCTCGTTAATCGAGTGTTAGATTTTTTTCTACTAAATTCGTTTCATTTACAAAACAAAAGTTTTTTTCCTAAGAATATTTTTTTCTTTTTTTTTTTTTTTTATAAACTTCCCTTCACAATTTAAATGGAGGAGCCAGTTATTCTTCCAATTAGGTCCTTTCTCAATTACAATTAGATATTAAATTAAATTACTAATTCACAATATTTATTTTATTTATTAAGTAATAATCACATAATTACAAATTATATAAATATTACCCTAACCGAGCACTAGCTACTATGGCCTTCGGCGCGTTGTAGCGAAAACAGACCAGTGCCTCTGGTGGGAATCGAAACCACGACCCCCGCACTGATAAGCCAGCACGCTACCAACTAGCCTACCGGGGCGCACAATTCACAATATATTTATTATTTTTAAAACAATTTTTTTCTTATTACTATCCCTTTAAACCTATCCCTTTATAACTTAATAGATGGCGCTATTGACAATTTTCCCAATTGGACGTTTCCATCAATTGCAATTGGATTCTTAAAAGAATATTAATTGGATTTTAACTCCCAATTCAAATATATATTTAATATCATAGAAATTAAACATAGCGATTTCAGCGCCTGAATATCGACGATTTTTTTATAGCAAAGACACAAACCATATATATTGAATTGTGTAAATCTTTATCTGTATTTATATACAGTGCAGTTCGCTTTTAACGATAATTGATACAACATTTTTTTCTTCACCCCAAATACATTAATTAATCATATTTTATTTTACTTATAAAAACAACATTGTTATTGTTATTTTTACAAGGAATATAGATATATATATATATTATTTTCACTTGCACTGGTTAATTCAAACAATGAGATGGAGGGTATCCAAAAATTCGGCACAGCCGAATTTAATCTTTTTTATACCAAATTCGGCACATCGGACTTTAATGCTTCCACTTGTTACAACTAAGTTTGCTTCGAATTGAAAGTTTTCGACCAGAAACAATAAATTGTAGTATTTTCTTTTAAATGTACGTTAAAAGGAGTTCTACTCTTAAAAATTTGTATCTGTAGAAAAATCACGTTTTGAGCGAACGCTTATAACTTTGATATAAGTTTTAAACTATCAGAGACAGGGTTGTCAGATTTTTTAATTTAATTTATTTCAAAAATCCAACCAAAGTCCTTCGGGCCATATATAGTTGGTAGACCAACATTAACAATCAACTTCATTATGTCACTTAAACAATAAAACCTTAAACATCCTTTTTTCTAACAATATAACACAGTTTGTATATAGCAAGTTTAACTTACAAAAATTTAAGAAAAAAGCTTAAACGAATTATTAAAGAATAATGAAAATGGCATAAACTCACATGACATCGCTCCATCGCCAAACCGGATGTCAAAAATCGCCAAAAGTCGCCAAAAATCGCCAAAAGTCAAATTTGTTCAGTTTTTGTTAATTTTTTTTTATTAAAAAACATAAAATTTTGTTTACACAATAAAAGCTAGTATAATATTTATATATATACACATTTTGTCTTTTTTACTGTTAAAAGAATTTTAAAACTTTGTAAAAAGAGAGTTAGTGTTATATATTTTTAAATTACATAATAATGGAGATCATATGATCTGTTAAAAAAAAAGTAAAATTAAGTACATAAGTAAATAAGATCGTAAACTTCAGCCTCATCGATCAGCCTGCATCATGATAATCAAACACTTTTGGCCAAAAATCAAGTAAATTTGTTGGAATTTCGTTATTAAAATAACTATTCCAATTTATGAACGGAAGTTCATATGTCATACGACATGACATGACTTTTGGTGTCGTTTTGACACTAAATATGAAATTCACTTAAAATGATAACAAAACAAAAATCATGCAAATAAGATTACCCGACTATTTTTTTTTAATTAGTAATGATAACAAAAAAAGACAAACTATTTACAAAAAAATCACGAAAATAATATAAATGGTGAAAATAGCTAAGAAAATCGCCAGTTACATCATAAATCGATAAAAAAAATCGCCATGTCGTCATATGGAAAATCTCGACGCCAAACACGTTTCAAAATCGACATGTTTGGCGAGAAATCGCCATATCTGACAGCCCTGATCAGAGAGTTTAATAAAGTTTGTTAGGAACATTCGATGTGTGAAAAAAAAAAATTTAAATTGGAGAAGAAATTTTTGTTCCTCATTTTATAAGCGGCTATTTTGCTGAAGACTTGGAAATTGGAATATAAGTTTTTTCTGTCTAAATATCATCAAAATCCCATAAGTTTTGCCAAAGATTTCATTTAGATTTCTTTTGTAAAAAAGCAACAAAAAATTTGTGGCAAGTTTTTAAAATCCTAAGAATTAAAACACGATTTTTTTAATGTTATTATTTTTAACTATTATATTTAAAAGTGTCCTGAAATCGTCGTTGTGAAAGAAAAATTAATTACAACCAAGTTATATTATGATATTCTAATTTTTTAAATTTGGGTTATTTTGACCCAAGAAACACAACAGATGGGGATGAGGTATAATTTTAAACAGGAACACAAAAAATTACTTCGAAAAATATTTTGTAAATTGTGTTTTCTATCGAAGTATGTAGCTTAATTTCTAATTATAAAACACGCATTTGGAGCATTTATGACCAATTTAAAATACCCCGCCTGGAGGCGGCTGAAATAGTAACTCTCTAAAATCGTATTTCAAAAATTAAAATTTTTGTAATTGAATGAAGAAATTTTAGTATTGACTGAAAACATATAATTTTAAAAAAATTAAAATGCATTTGGTGACGGTTTATAAGAATAATTTATAACTAACATACATATATCTTTTTAAAAATTTTAGAAAGCCAGGTTTTTAAATGCAAATTCCTAGCTACGTGCCTGATAGTAGATATGGATGGATAGCATGTGAATTTCTACTTACGACATTTACAACAAAAAAATCCAATTTAACACTTGTGGTAAAACATAAATTTGGAAAATTCTAATAGGAAAGTAAAAATGGCGGTATATTGGACTTAAGTCACAAATGTGAAATTGATATCAGAATTTAAAAAATTAAATAAAATTTTCCATAAATGGTAGTTTTTAATTTTTTGCTGCCATGTATACAGCGTGTCCCAATTTGACCATTTTTTTTTGTAAATTGCTGGCGGTTTTCGAAAATTATGATAAAGGGCGTCATTTTACATACATTGGCCAAATTTCAGCACACTACGAAGATAGGAAGAACTTGCGATTCAATCAAATAAGTTGACGAAATGGTTCAAAATTCCCTATACTAAAAATTTTTAGTTTAAACAAATATATAAAATGAAAGAGTTGTAAATATAATAAACCTCATAGGGTCAAAATGTCTAAAGTTTGCAAAAAAGGACTTCAAGGACAAATAGATAAAAAAACTTTTGATATATCGAACTAATATTAATTCTTTATACATCAAATGAAATGTATTTTAAATATCTCTCAAATAGTATACATTATGATAAAGTTGTTTTTTAAATCAATAAAGTTATAGCGCTTTTAATAAGTTTATGTACATGTAGATTTAATTTTTGAAATTTATTTTTTTAAATGTGTTCATAATTCATAATTTTTATAGTATAAATCGAAAATATATTAACTTGCTTTTATTTTAGTAGGGGAAACTAGACACACTTGATCCCCAAAAAGGAGAAGACATTTTTCTTCTAAACTGTTCAAAATTTTTTCTTTGTGTAAATTTCTTTTTTTAAAAGTTTTTCAAAATATCTAATTAAAATTTAAGCAGAAATTGTATTGAATACGTTGTATTAAAGATATAACAAAAACACTGAAATCGTAAAAAAGGGAACAAGTGTCTAGTAGTATTATACACTTGATCCCTGTGTATTAGACAATTGTTCCCGGGGATCAAGTGTGTTCAAAAGTATTTTGATCCCAGAAATCTAATCCATAAAGTAAACAAAACACTTTGAAATTAAAAAAAATATGATTTTATTTATTGCAATCAACATAACATAACAATTTTTTTCGATATTAATTAAAGTAAAAATTAAAATTAAAAATACTTCAATGTTTTTTTTTTATATCTTTTTTATTTAAAAATATTAAATTAATGGTTTTTGGTAAGGGGAAATACAGACTGCGGGGGAGCTCCATATATCATACGATTTTGCCATTTTTTAGGGGAAAATAAAAAATGGTGGTACGCTATTGACTATGGCATTTATAGGGCAGCAGAAAGTTGTGGTAGCTTCCCCTTCACCCGAAGTAATTTTACCCACTTGTTCTATCCTCCATACCATAAACGCTCAACGTTTAAGGAAAATCGTATTCTAGGGATCAAAATAAGAAACTTTGCCGAAGAAACCTCTAAAACGAATTCTGATGTTCCGACTTTTGACCCGTAGGGTCAAATTTTGAAAAATTCCACTTTGACCCATTTAGAGTGCCCCAATCGAATCCAACCCCAATCTAATATAATTTATACATGCATCTGCTAGAGCGTCTTCCAGAAAAGAAATAGAGACCCTAATCTTGGAAAGACTCCTCCAACTTTCTGAAATATCTCTATCCCGAGATTTGTACATTTTGCTATAAAAACACGGTAAAAAGGCTCTCTTTCAACTTAAATTTTAACCCTTAACGGTCACCTAGAATGATGATTTATGCATTAATCTGCTAGCGCGTCTTCCGGAGAAGAAGTAGCTCCCATAATCTTGGAGAGATTCCTCCTATTTTCTGAAATATCAAAGTGGGCTTTTTTAAAATTTGACCCTACAGGTCAAAAGTCGGGACATCAGAATTCGTTTTAGAGGTATAATTCCTTCGGTAAAGTTTCTTATTTTGATCCCTAGAATACGATTTTCCTTGAACGTTGAGCTATTTTTAAATCGACCCGCCCTAGTATATACAAATCACTTTGTCAAATGTTTGTAATTGTTTTAAAAAAAACCTGGGACCCCATAAACTATATACATACATATATTCTTGATCAGCAAGAATAGAGAAGTCGATATAGCGATGTCCGTCTGTCTGTGTTAATACAAAATACTACGCCAATACAGAAGAGGTGTTGTTAATTTTAAGTCAAATTGTTTGTTGATATCATGAGCAGTTTCCTACTGAAAATAATCAAAATCGGATAACGCTTTCAAAAGTTATGAGTGAAAATGTGTGAAGATCTCTAATAATTTGGAAGCAAATTTTAAATTAATCTATTCATACGTACATTATCATACATACATACGTACATTCCATGCTTATACATAAGAATATACGCAATCAGGGATGGATATCAATATCGCTACAATACCGTTCCCGATTCTAACCCCTTTCAACTGACTAACGTTATCCTTAAAATACTGTTACCGATATAATTGAAATACCGTTATCCATAAAATACCGTTACCGATATTATTAAAATATCAATACCTGAAAATGATCAAAATCGGTTAACGCGTTCAAAAGTTATGAGTGAAATTGCAGAAAAAAGCCACAAAATAGGCTTTTAGCAATGTAACGAAAATGAATTGTATAAAATACAAAAACACTTTAATTTTAGCGAAAAACATACCGATTTGATCTAAACATACTAGGAATATTATATTTTAATAATATTAATAAAAACTTTAAATGTTTTTCATCTTATTTTTCACTGAAACACAAATTAATGTTCAAAGTTATTCTGCAGGTTTGTTCTCAACGAAGGAATTTTTTTTTTTGGATAATATTTGGTTTTAAAATCAGTAGTGACAATTTACAGAATTGATAAAAACTTTGGAAAGAGTTGAGAAATCGTTTGCATGTACTAACTGGAATTTAATATTACATTTTAAGCAAAGTTATGCTTTTTTCACGTGGACTTTTAAAAAAAATTTAGGGGTCCAAGAATGTGATTACGTAAAAACTTTTGAACTGTTTTGTAAATACTACATTAACATAGTTTAAGTGGCAATCGTTTCAGTTACACATATTCAGTCGAATTGGACAGAATTAAAGGGAAATGCGGATTGAAGTATTTATGAAATCTGTGGATATAAGAAGTTCGTTATGTCAGACATCTTTTGTATGGAGGCTTGTTGACGCTTGGATTACGTTTTTGTTTTGTAGTGGCATTTATCAGCCACCCTGTATTACAAAACAAAAAAACAACAACAATATTTTGTAGGTTTTTTTGTTTTTGTACGTGATGATTATGACCGCGGATGGTAAACGATTCTATGTGGTTATTGGTTTGGTTAACGCTATTTTCTTTTATTTCGGTAACGGTATTTTAGGGGTAACTATATTTCAGTTATTTCGGTTGCGGGCTTTTAGCGTTAACGGTATTTTATTTATTTCGCTAACGGTATTTGAGATATAAAATAACGTTACATTTTAGTTATTTCGGTAACTTTATTTTAGGGAAAAGATTTTTCAGTTATTTTGGTAACTGCATTTTAAGAGTAACGTTATTTTATATAGCAGTTTATGTTCCCTCGTGAAAGGTTTAAAAATGATATATAAGTTTTGTTTGTTTGGCTGTCAAAAACAGTTCATCTTAACCGAGGATTGCTATCAAAACCGTCAGGACTTTCAAATATGTAATAGCCAAGCTTTTATCTTAACCGAGTTTGTCTTAAACGAATTTTACTGCACGAGACTTCTAAAAAGAATCATCCAAAACACAGAAGTGCAAAATTATTTTAATTTTTAAAATACGATAGTGACTTAGGACTATTTAACCTCTAACCGGCAGGCCCGCTCCTGACGGGGTATTTTAAATTATTCATAAATGCACCAAATGGATGTTATATATAGTAAGAAATTAAGCTATTTCGATAGAAACACACAATTTACAAAATATTTTGCGAAATAATTTTTTGTTTTCATGGCACGGTTCGGAAGCGAGAAAGCATTAAAATTAGAATTTCGTAAAATTTATTTTCTTTTAGCAGCATGGACAAAGCTTTTAAGTTTAATCAATACATGTTTTTTTCAAATTTTATGAAAATTTAATTTGTAAGCTTTCTTGCTTCCACGCCGTGCACTGCACACGATATGTTTCTTCGCAAAACATTTATTAGATTTTTTTTCTATCGGAATATATTAATTTCTAAGTATAAAACACTCATTCGACGCATTTATGAAGGCAGCCTTACATGTTAGAGGGTTAATTGTTTTAAAAATTATTAAAACTTTCAAATTACACCTAAGTCGCTCAAGTAATTTTCAAAATAGTTACAAAATCATTTTTTTCTATTATATTATATTCTAAGTGAAAATAAATAATCATGTTTTTTAAGTTAACCGATTTTTATTTTTATTTTTTTTGGAAAAAGATCGTGGTTTTTGACAATTTTTTTAATTTGCCATATGTCAACCCTGAAGATATAATTTTAATAAGTTTAGTAGTATTTTAATAAAATCACCCATTATTTATGTTTTGAATGAAAGCGGAATAAATTTTGGAATATTTTAGACTTTGTGTATTTGAAAAGTTCATAGTTAGATCGGTCAGATTTTCCGAAATTATATATAATCGACATTACAATTATTTCATCAACATTACAATCAAAAATATAAAAAAATTAGTCTTTTTTTATATTTTTAAGTAGTTTTTTAGAAAGTTCCATCAAAAGAGGTCAAACATTGATTTTTTCAAATAAATATTTGGTAACTCTGTATAACAATTTTTTACTCACGATGTAGTCAAGATGTCTATTAATTTTAAGGTTTTTAAATCACTTAATTATTTTAAAAAAAATATAGCCGTTGAAAAATACTGGGTCAAAAAAAAAAACACTGTGTCAAAAATGAGCTAGGGAGAAGTAGAGTTTATATTTGACATTCTAGAGTTTTTTAAATACTTTTGTATGAATTTTTGACATTTTATTTTTGTAAACTATAGCACATTTATCTACTAATGTCGAGTTTTTAGGATGTAGATTATCTTTTAACTTAGATTAATGAACTTTTTAAATGGAATACTGCTTCTGAAATGTGATTTATTTTGTTTTATTATAACAAAGACCAAAATTTTAAACAAAATGAAGTGGTTCCGACAAATTTCTGTTAATAAACTTGGAAATGGCAGACAAAACCCGTTACCGGTTTAACTAAACCAAGCTTAACTGACATCCCAAAAACTCGGCCTAAGTCTGTCAGCTATTGTTATGCCATATTTAACCATATAAAATTTGAATCTAACTGTGAGTAATGTTAAATTGGACTTTTAGTAATCGGACCATAATATACTCCAATACATATTCACCAATTTAACAAATTTATTTTTATCTAACATTCAATGTTATTTTAGTTATATACAACTGTATCCACCATTTTTCTGATCAAATTTAATATGATTAAATATCGAAACGTATTATTTCAGATATGACATCATATTAAAGTATTTAATCGGGCCGGTAATTGTGGCTCTTTCTATTTTAACTCCTCATTTAAGGGATAATTGTAAATGGATCTGTTTTTGGATTGGTACATCAGCATCTTTTATACTTATATGAAAGCGTGTTCAAAAAACGGCGTAATGATCTTCAGAATTTAATTTTTTGGATTTGGCATTTTAATATTTAAACAAGTTTAAAAATTTTCACACTTTAAATCTGTCTGTATTCGTATTACACCATTTTCTACTGAAATTGAGAAAATTCTAAGTCAAATTGCGATCTTTGCAATGAAATTTAGAAAATTCCAAATGAAATCGTGATTTTACATTTGAAATAAAAAAATTCAAATGAAATTGTGAAATAGAGACGGAGCAGATTAGAGAAATAAACAAAAAATCTAAAAATAGAATATTTGTGTTGTTAGTGTTGTCACTTCTGAGTATAATATACAATAACAGAAAAGCTAATAGGAAAGAAAACTGCAATTTAGCTGCATAACATTTGAGGCCATACTGGTGTGATCGCTAAACGGTAATAACTTGGTATTGTTACGTTTGTAATGTAAGAAGAGCGTAGGTTTGATTCTTACAGCCGCAGGTTGAAAATTATAAATAGACAAATAATAATAATACAATTTAAATGAAACTCTTCTCTCCATAAAAAAGAGGCAGAAAATAAAACTAATAGTATTTATAATTTTTAGAGAAAAACATTTATTCTTCTTCTTAACCTCTAACATTTCTAAATTGTGATTTTTCAAATTAAATTACACATACAATTTTGATTTTCCACGAGAAGAGTTCGATAATATGCATTTATTTGTTTCAGAATTAGACTATAGTGGCACTATGCACCGCGACCAGAAGTTGGTATTTTGTGCTGAATAAAAAGGGAGTATTTTTAGATATGGACATTTGAACTCAAGACCGCCCAAAATAACCTTTGACCATTCCATGAATAAAATCAATATGCATATTATCTAATTAGCATATTGTGACATAAAAAAATAAGGCCAACACCAATTTTACATTTTGTACACCCGTGTACAAAATATCTCTCCAAAATATCACTCCAAATCTACTTAGATCTGTTTTACCAGATCTAAACAAATCTCAGAGCAAATATGATCAGATCTAATTAAATCTCGCAAATCGTTGCAAATTTGAGATCTAATTAGATCTGATCAAATCTGGGCAGATATAGTTTTAGATTTGGATACGTTCAATAATTTTTAAAATTTCTATTTAAATAAATAATAAAAAAAATAAACTAAATTAATAAATTAATTTTTTTAAGGTTTCAAAATTTTAAAAATAAACAAAATATCAAACACAATAGAAGTTAATAAGAAAATTTTAAATTTTTGTACAAAAAACGGAAACCCAACACTAAATGTTTATTACCCGTAATATTTTTTTCGTTATTAGACCAGTAAAACAAGATTATCATTATTATATTGGGGCTTTTAAAAACGACACAAAGGGCTTAGATATTTTTAGATATGAACAGATCTGGCACCAGATATGATCCTATTTGACCTGATCTGCTCATATCTGGGCATCTGTTCAAATATTAACAGATCTGGTACTAGATCTGATCAGATCTGGATATTAAGTACATCACAAATGCAATATCTTATCATGTTTCATCAGATCTGGCACCAGATCTAATTATATTAAAGCATATCATATAAATTTAGATCTGATCAGATCAAATCTTTTTTTTTCAGGCAGTTTAAAAGTTATAGTAAACTTTTTAACGATACTTTAGTCAAGTTTTATCCTTTTTTCCAATTTTCATAACGTCATATTTCTGAAACCGAAAGGGTCCGGATCCCTAAATTTATGTTTTGTCGATTTCTTGTCAAGTATGACAGTTATGGTGAATATTTATACCATCCGACATGGTCGATCCGAATGTTGAGTGAATTGACAGGTTTTCACTCAACCGAATTTGTGTTTTGCGATATAATTCGAATATGGACATTTAAATATACACTAAAAAAGGATAAATATGCTATTTATTAAAATCGGAAACATGCAATTTCTGAAAATCTCGTGAATTTACGATTCGAAATCCCTAGCACATACACGTTTAACCATTGGGGTTTTAAGATAAAGCGTTTCTACTCTCTCAACTATATATTTGTTTTAATTTACTAATGTTTAATAAAATTTTATCATTACACAGGTGAATATGATGGACAATAAGGAGACACGTTGGAAACATCTTGTTCCCGGTAATCCTACAGTTTTTGGAAAGATTCCCGACCCCGAAAAATTTGACAGTACATTTTTCGGCGTGCACCAAAGCCATTCCGACAAAATGGATTGCCAGATGCGTATGATAATTGAGGAAGCATATAAGGCGATAATGGATGCTGGTGTCAACCCTTCTAATTTGCGGGGATGCAACATCGGTGTTTATGTCGGTGTTAGTACATCTGAATCAGAAAAAGAACTGATGTTTGACTCAAATGCATCCAGCGGGTTTGGATTATTGGGGTATGTTATATTAAATATAGTTTGATATTAAAATGAAGAACAAACTTCCGAGAAGAGCAAAACTGTTATTGGGATCTAAAAATTCAATTAGCGTTTTAGCAAATACAAAACAATATATTGATAAATTTTGCAATTGTGGGGAACAAGTTTGATGCACTTTGTCATACGGATTTTTTGAAACAATGATTAGTCATGATTAGTGTTTTCAATTATTCGACCCAGGCGGTTAAGGTATTATTCGAAAAATCGCTAAAACACGTTAACTGGTTATTCAGGTCGGTTATTCAACAAGATTGGTAATGAATAGATAATCGCTTAATGAGAATTAATTTCTTTTTTACAATAACAAAAAAAAAAAACACAAATAAAGCTCCATAAAAAATCAGGACAGGGCAGGGCTGGCGTTTTGTTAAATATTTTTAAGAAACAAGAATTTAGTTAGGTAAGAGCAAAATTTTCTGCTGAATTAATTATAACTAATAAATGAACAAAAAAATTACATTTTGATAGATTAGATTAGATTATATGGCACTATGCACCGCGACCAACTTAGGTCTTTTGTGCTGCCTAAAGTTACCCTAAAGATTCAAGCTACCTATAAAGCCAATAATCCTATTAGGCAAAATCTTCATAATGTCAGAAGGGGAGACAAAGCGATCGCCAAGAAACTTGGCACGCCTTTCACAAAGCCTCGGACATTCGCAAAGAACATGCCCCGATGTCTCAGTTCGCAAAACCTACACTCATCCGTGTCCGAAAGACCCCTTTTGCGCAGGTGGTATCTGAGATTGCAGTGTCCAGTCAGGTAAGACACCAGGGTACTCAAGTCACCCCTCCCGAGGGACAAGAGTCTCCTCGATCCTGCACTGGAAAAAGAGATTAATCTCTTAGCCTGTCGTTGGCCAAGAGAGTTTTCCCAATAGAGAGAGAATTCTGATTCCCTCCACGACCCGAGCTTCTCCCTAACATACCCCAAAGTTATACCACAGAATGGTTCAGGGCCAATAAAGGGCCTTCGGGCCCCGCAATTATCAAGACAATCTGCCCTCTCGTTGCCCTCATGCCCTCGTGACCAGGAACCCACCCTAAGGTAAGCGAGTTGCGCTCGTCAAGTCGGTTAAGAGCCAGAATGCATTCCATCACCAGACCAGATGACACCTCATAGGACATTAAAGCCCTTAATGCCGCCTGACTGTCAGAAAGAATGTAGATGCGAGATCTAATAGTGCCCCTTCGTAGACACTCCTCCGCGCAGACACAGATAGCAAAAATCTCTGCCTGAAAAATGGAGGGGTATCTACCCATGGGTAAGGCCCGTTGGAAACCTGATTTTGATATATTTAGTTAGAATATTTTTTTTTAAATCAAGTTCAAATTCTACTATATGTCATATAAGATTTGTATTTGCTGCTTTTTTAAATTAAAAAGATTGATAATTTCCATGGTAGACAATACAAATGAACCACCCTAATCTTCAGTCAGAGTCCCTTTATAATACTCTTAGGTACTCAACCCGTCCTCTTTATTTTCCTTCACCAGCTCTGATAACCTCTGTTACATCGTAAGAAAAAAATATGCTAAAAATTCGCTTAACTAAAAAATCAAAAAGTCTTGTAATATTTGTTTTGCTAAAAAATATGCTAAACTACCACACAAATAATGGCTAAAAGACTTCTGTGTCAAAATATTTCAGTTTTTTAACTTGTAAACGTTTAATAGCATCAAAAAGTTTTAAAAATACATTTAAATTCTATAAAAACACAATGATTGGAAAAAATATACTGAAAACCATACCAAACTTCTTTGTTTTTCAAAAATATGGCCACGAAATCATTCGAATAACAAAAAACGCGTTGTTTGGTTATATTATGGTCAGATGAAGGAAGCCATGTGAAAAATTTCGAAATTCTAGCTTTGTTAGTTTAGAAGTTACACCAAACGGCCCTTTTTTGAGATAAAAGATTATTACTAAAATCGGACTTTGTTAAAAAATATCGCGACCCTGATCAACATTTTAAGCTAATAATGATTTCTCCTCAATGGACAATATCCTAGGTTAGGTTACGTCGAAAACAGGATTCGGAGAAGTGAAATGCTTCCCTAATCCGACTCAAGTCCCTAAGGACGTACACCTAAGTCAAAATGTTGGCTTATTGTGCGCTCAAAAATCGGTCCCATATTATATTCCTACCCCAGAAACTCCATCGCAATTCCTCAACCTCTTCGCAATTCCTCAACATCTTCCATCCAATGCCACCAATGTGGATATTCGGTGACTGGATAGTATTACGACCCGGAACCCGGCAAATGCCTGTCATTCACAGAGATAGTGTTCCAACACGGTGGAGATAGGCCCTACCAACACGGTGGAGATTGGCCCTCATTGTCGAGTGTCCCGTAAGGATTTCCATCAAAAGACTCAGTTCCTTGCTACTGAGATTCAGAATTTCCCTAGTGTTTTCCCTGTCCGGGTTGCCCCAGAGAATACCCGTGGTCCTGCCAACACCCGCATTCTTCCAGATGGTCCTATGCATGGTGTCAGCCCAGTAAACCAGCTCCGCCTTGAGAGCTCAAAAAGGTCTAGCGTTCCCCAAAGTGACTAACTCCAGGGAATACCCACCCCTAGCCAAATCATTAGCCATTTCGTTCCCCGCTATACCACAGTGTCCCGGCACCCATATAATCTCCGTGCGTCCCCGTGCAGAGAAATCGTTAATTTCCCCTTAACACCTGAGTATCGTCATTGATCCCACAGAGTCCGTAGATAGCGCCCGCTTGGCTATCCGTGAAAATCACAATATCACCGGTCAAGCCCATGATATTCGCCTGACTAATGCAATCAGTAATTGCGGTGACATCAGCCTGTAGCGCGATATTATGGTCAGGAAAACGGAGCATTTACGTACATTGATGTCCGTGTCACAGAAGCCCAGACCAGTTCTCCCGTCCAATTTCGATTCATCCGTGTAAAAGTGGATCCCCGGGCGGTTCCCCAGGAAGGGCCTATTTAACCATGGTTCCCTGTCGGGGATTAACGTGTCACAGAGCGTCGTGACCGACCTCTCTGAAATCCTGCCGCAGTCCCAGTCTGTGACGCAATACTCTGGCAACTGGTCCAAAATAGTACGGTGCCCGGTAATATGGCCATTACTGTCCCATTCCCCGGTGGCCTTCAGGCGCATCATACTCGAAGCGGCCTCGTACTTCACCTGTACCCCAACTGGGCGATTTGCCAGAATAGTCTCAGCAGCCCTAGTAGATGCGTTCCACGTATGTCAGTATAGGTCTGACTACGCTAATGTATAGCCAGTTTGTCATCCTGGGATTCAGACCATATTTAGATACTATTACAGATGGCCCACTATATGTGGGCCGTCTTCACCCTTTCCTCAATATGGTCCCTCTAGGATAGTTTCCTATCAAGAACAACACCCAGATACTTAAACTATCGGAGATGTGAACCGTTTTCCCAGGAAGATTGGTTTATCAAAATCAATGATCTTCCTCTCCTCTTCCTAGTAAAAAGGCATATTTCAGTTTTGTCCGGATGACATTTAGGCACCTGAGCCTAGCCCAGTTGTATACCAGTTCGATTGCATAAGATGCCCTCCTACATAGACATCCAGTATTCGCCCCTCTTAAATGTATCGCCAGGTTGGAAACCTTCACTGGATAGAATCCCCAAGAGACTTTTAATCGTGGTCACCCATAGGAGTGGAGGTAGGACCCCCGTCTGAGGTGTCCCACGGTTAACCATCTCTCTGATCCCTATGCCATTTGCCTCGTAATTTATCAATCTATTCCCTAACATATGACCGACCCAGGCTACTATGTCCCGGTGAATGTCAAACTGGTCTAGAGACTGGATAAGCACATCGGTCAAGACATTATTAAAAGCCATTTCTAAAAAAAGATCTCTCCACATGATAAACCAGTTCGTGAAGAGTAGACATGCTGTCCAAACCTAAGCAATTCCAAAGGACTTTGACCCTTAACCATGCCATTGACCAACATCTCCATGGCCTTGAGTAAAAAGGAAGTTAAGATTATCGGCCAATAAGCCTTTGCGTTCGCATAACTTTCCTTTCCTTTCATTTCACGGTTTACGTATGAAAACAACTTTTACCTATTGCCCTAACCTTGGAGTGTACGCGAATTTTAGGCACGCTAAGAAAATGTTCAACAGACTTTCGTCGAACCAATCCATCTGCAGTAGAAGAGCAGGAAAGATCCCGAAACTGTTAACCGCCCTTCTCACCATATCCTTGGTTATTACCATACTATGGCCAGAAGAGGTTCAACTGTTCGCCCCAAAGTTGGTGTAAGCTGTTGGTCCTCTGAAGGCCCAACGTATGAAGCCCTTGGTTCAAGTTGGTCCCCGTAGGTTCCCTCCCTGTCCACGAGAATTTGTGTCTAAATAAGTATTCTTAGCGACTGTTACATAGTGTCCGTCCTCCTGCCGATGACTCAACAAGAGTCTCGGGCTGCGTATGGGTTTTCGAAAAGAATTTCTTTATCCTTGATACCTCGGTCACGCTGTCCACTTGTTCACAGCAAAGTTTCCAAGAGTTGCGTTTAGCAGTGCGTATCCTATTAATATACTCCCTGAGTCTACTTTGATAGTCATCGCGGTACACCGATCATTTCTTTCGGCGGGCCCTATAAAAAAGTCTGCGGCATCCCTCCCGAGATTAATCAAATCCCCCGTCATCTAGGGTTTTCCCGAGGAGATCTTCGCGATCGGAGTGGGCAACACTCCTCAAACGTTTCAATAAGGCCACCCGTTATCCTAACCACTTCCCTGTCTATGTCCGCCCCAAGGTGTTCGTGGGTTGTGTCAAGACGATCCTGTATTTTATCCCTAAATTAAGTCTAGTTCGGTTTAGACTTATTCCGGTACGTTATAGGTTCCGGTGAAGGCTGAGCTAGCCTAAAAAAATATACCGATTATCTGAAAAGGAATGTTTGTTCGAGACTTGCCATTCCTGGATATTATCCACTAAATTTTCGGTGCATACCGTTATATCCAATACCTCCTCCCTTAATCTGTTTGCAAACGTAGCCGTGTTACCAATATTCATTGTAAAGAGTTTATTCGAGTTTAGAAATTCGAGTAATGCGTCCCCTCTTTTGTTGCAGTTTGTGCTACCCTAAACTATGTGGTGAGAGTTCGCATCACAGTCTATTAGAATTTCCTTAACTGTTTGCCTTGGAGCTGATACAATTCCCTGGAGTTCCGGCGTTGGTGGTAGAGTCGCCGTTTCAGATGGTAGGTATAGCGAGACCAGGAACATCTTCTGGGTCCCATGAGTGAGGACGGTCGCAACTACCTTGGATAACTCTGGGGAGAAAAAAAGTTCAGATTTTTGTGACACATAATACAGGTTCCGGGCGAGAACCTGAGATTACATAAAATATTTAGAAATTCGGATCGTTCAATCCAACAAATTTGTCTTTAGTGGTCCAAGGTTCCAGTATTAATACGATATGAATCTTACCTCTGCGTAATATTTCCATCAGAGCGATAGTACCCGTTTTACTCCGATGGGGGTTGATCTGGGATCTGGGTCATGGGTAACTAAAAGTTTTTCCTCTTGGGATTTAGTCTTCCTTTATATTGTTGGCATCTTTTACGCCACTTATCTCCTTATTAGCGGTCGCATGCTTAGCGTGCGACCTATCCCAGCCAATTGTATTCTTTCTTACTTTAAAGTAGACGGCTGTGGATACGAATAACGCTTTGCCCTTCGACTCCGCTAACACTTTGCCCTGTCCTCCCTGTGAAAAATCTCCTATTTTTCACGACCCTTGTTTAGTCTGCCGAGGATCCTTAGGGTCTGCTCAGTCGAATATTTGTCACCCCAATCTTTAATAAAAACCGACGTCTTAGTCAGGGATGGAATTTTCGCCCTATTTGCGAGGGCCAGCATAGCGCCTTCCCTAGGGGCAGGAATGTCCTCCACCAACTTTCTCAGGATACCTATGCATGTTTTCAAGGCCAGCTATAGCATAAGGACATCCATTGAAAAGGTGTAGCTGTTAATTCGGATTGCAGCTTCGTCGTCGTCCGCCTATAAGATATACTGCATAATCCTTGTAATATTGCGTCTTCGAGACATTGGCTCTGTGCTGTCGGGATTTTACCCGTAGGGTAATTTTGGTCAATCAAAGCGTAGCTTAGATCGTCCATGGCTGTCCTCTTAGCTGTCTTCGCATAAGGGGCACACTTATTCTTCTTTTTAGCGATAACAATGTTCTGTCCCTCGGGGATCGAATTCTCTTGCCCACAACCGAGGATGCGGGTGTACATTGTTCTTCCTCCAAAGTCACATCTTGTTTAGCTTTTATGTCGTTGCCAGCCTTCGGAGGTTTCTTCATCCGGTTTATTTTGGCGAGTTTCGTCGTTGAGCCCCGGATAATCTCACCTTCCTTGTGTTGAGTTTGGCTATACCAGCAAGTAAGTGCCTCTACCATATTGCTGACTTCGTTTTTCTCATTCGACTGTAAGGCTACGATTGTATCGTTTGCCTCATTTGAGGAGTTCGATTCATATGAACCAGCGTCCTTTAGATATGTAAGCAAGTGTAGGCATCACCTTCTTTTTGGAATGTGTAATTTTTTCCTGGGTAATAGTGTCTAATATAATATTGGCTAATATTGGCCACAATCCAATGCCTAAACTTTTAAAAGTAATGTTTTTACACTCAAGGGAACGTCTAAGTTTTCCTCCCTTAAAATTTGAAATAAATTTCTGGACGAAGCAGCAGAAGGATTGAATTTTTTAACCCAAGCCTTTAGCTTTGATTTTAATTCTGGACCATTGGTATTAGTTTTATTTAAATTAATATTTTCTTCCGAACTACTGATACTTGATATTCCCAATGTGTTTTCATTCGGCTCTTAATTTTTCTTTTTGAATATTTTTATAATATTGTAACTTTCTTGACTTTTTCACTTTTATTGTTCTTCATTAACAAAAAAATAAAACACTTATTATTTTATTTAACAAAAATCACTTTTTATATTTAATTGTTTAAAAACGCTTCTGCTTTGTCTGCCGTACAATTAATAATGATTTTTTTATAACGCTGCAATAAGTTTTTTTTTGTATGCATAGAATAACTTTTCTATTTTTTCAATTCTAATATCATTAGAATTAATATACCAATGTGGCTTTGTAGAAAATACAGGGATGGTAGGCAATACCGCTGAAATACCATTATTAATTCAAAACGCTTTTAACTGAATATCGTTGTTATCCCTAAAATACCGTCAGCGAAATAATTTAAATACCGTTATCCATAAAATACCGTTACCGATATAACTAATAAACCAATATGCTTACAATACTATTACCAAAATAACTAAATTACCGTTATCGGTTCCGAAATAACTGAAAACCCGTTATCCCTAAAAATAACGTTACCGAAATAACTAAAATAACGCTACCGCTAAAATACAGTTATTGAAATAAGTAATTAGCGCTAAAAACCGTTACTGAAATAAATACAAAATACCGTTTCCGAAATAAAAGAAAATAGCATAACAACATCGAATCGGTTACCATCCATGAGAAGTAATAAATTAACAATACGTTTCTTTTATTCTCGAAATGTAATCGAGCTGACAGAAATATACCACACTTTTTCAATACTAAATTCTCATAACGTTTCTTTTATTCTCAAAATGTAATCGAGTTGGCTAAAATTCGGTATTATTTGCCAGTAAAACTTAGCAGTGTCAGTATTTATTTTTCTCTCAATCAAAGTTATTTTTTGTTTTTACTCAGAGTATTGTCTTATTGCATAACTTCCCATTTGTAAATGGGTTGAACTAGTTCTGAAAAGGTTTTTAATAACAAAAATGTAAGTGGGTACAATTTGAGTTTAAATTATTACAAGCATAAGTTACGAATTGCTTGATAGTAAATAAATAAATCATTATATTTGAAACACTATCACGAGCTCTTTTTGTTATTTTAATAATTGGTTACAATACTATTTGCTTTTTTTACTGGCTGGAGGCAAGGTATTTGGTAATGCTGTTCCGAAATTTGTCAAACAGAAACGTAAGCGGTTATATGGCAATGCCTTGTTTGGGTAATGTCTATTTTTTTCCTGGGATTGTATTATCTTGTTGGAGTACTACGAAACCACAAAATAAAATAGTTTTAAAACACCTTAAAAAAATTAGAAGGTATTCCTTAGAATAATTTCATTCTTTTTTTATAATTTTTTATTCATAGTCCATTTTTTCATTAAAATCATCTGGCAGCCATGAGTACATATAAAATAATAAAAATCCTCCATATTCGATCCCGGGCCTTCTGACTATTAGTCAACAGTCAATCAGACCACCCAGCAAAACTTTGGTAATGGGTGCGATAAAGTAATGCATTACCTTGTAGTGTGTACTCCTTACCTGTATCATTATTTTCCAACAAGAAGTAATGAGTTACCGATAATTGAACACTCATGGATTACCTTGTAATGAGACGTCATTACATTTTACATTACTTCAAAACATAAAATAATGACTTACCGATCATCAATTACATACGGCGTGAATTATAAACGTAAAGTAATTATTAATATATATTTTTGAAAATCTATTTATAGACACATTACTTTGTGATTTTTTGTAAGCATAATGGTAAGTTGTATATTTTTGATATCACGAACGAAAACACGAAGCACAACAACTCATCTACATGTTAAGCAATAAAATATTGTATGTATCGATAGCTTAGTTGGTAGAGCTCTCGCCTAAATAATTGTTAAATACCAGAGACCCCAGGTTCGAAACCCATCATGAACAAGTTATTTATTTAATAAAAAAAAGTTATTTATTTAATTAAAAAAAAAAATCTGTAAAAAAAAATTTTTATGCATTTTTTTTATGAAAATCTATTTATAGACACATTACTTTTTCCCACCATGTAACCATATAAGTAACCAGTTACTTTACCCACTACAACGTAACAAGTTACTTTGAGGCTCATCGCCTGTAAAATTCATCAATGAAGTAAGGTGTAAAGTAATGCATGAAGCCCTATGGCGATACATTACTTTACCCATGATTTGGTAATGTGTGGTTTTGCTGGGCACCGCGTCACTAAGTTAGATTAGTTAACTATTATGAGTTATTTTAGTTATTTTTTACTACTTTTTATTTACTTTTTCTAAGTGTCGAAAAAGTACTATTCTTGCAATTGGTTTGTACTATTTTAAAAATCGCAATTATACAAATCTCTTATATGTAGTACAAAAAGAATGTTTATTTTAAATTAATAAAAAACAAAACTTTAAATATAATAGTATGGTGGAGTTTGAGTATATCGAACTTATACACTGAAAAATTTCCCCTGGTATTCTCAATTGACTCTCAGGTGAAATATCCTAACTGAGTTTTAGTTGAAACACATATATCAAAAAAGCAACCAACAGCTTAGAAGTTAACTGAAAGATTGTTAAAGTATACAAATATTAAGTTACTAATAGTGAACGACTGATGGTACCTTTTGAGACCGATGACTATACTTTTATAAAATTTACTAAAAGTATGATATTTATTTCGTTAAAAGCGTGGTATGCATGTTGAACAAATCACAAGAGTTTTGCACAAATTTACCTAATTTTAAGTACTAAAGTACCAACTTTCTCATCCCTGGTGGTGACCTTTTACTTACGTTGTTGTTATGCATTGTTGCTTATAAAGGGTGCGCCATCTAACTTTTTTTTTCAACTGGTGCTTATTTCGTGAATGGTAACACTTAGCTCATGTCTAATTTGACAGATAATTAGTTTTATCCTTCCGCTGAACGAATATGGTTGTGTATACGCTTGAACAACGCTGGGAAATATTGCGACATTACTTTGAAAATCATGGTAATGCTGCAGAATGTGTGCGAAAATTGCGAACGGATTTTGGAAGAAGAGAAGCACCGTCAGCTCCGTATGTTCGTTATCTTGGCTATTGTGATATTGGCAACATTTGGTTTCAACAGGACGGCGCTACGCGCCACACAGCCAAAGCTACACTCGATGTTCTGCGCCCTGTTTTTGAAGATCGCATTATCAGCCGCAGAGCTGATGTCGTTTGGCCACCTCGGAGCTGTGATTTGACACCGTTAGACTATTATTTGTGGGGTGCCGTCAAAGATAAATGTTACGCCAACAAGCCAGAGACAATTGACGCTTTAAAGGACAATATTCGTGAAGCTATTGGTGAAATACAGCTGCACACAATCGATAATGTCCTTAAAAATTGGACCGATCGTGTAGGCTACTGCATGGCCAGCCGAGGCAGCCATTTGAATGAAATTATTTTGCATTATTAACCGGAAGGATTGTACTTTCAAATGAAAAAAGAAATTTGAGAAATATTCAGTAGTTTTTTTTATAGTATTTTCAAAAAAAAAAAAGTTATTTGGCAAACCCTTTACCTTGGTACATACAAACATCGAACATAAGTATGATGAAATAGAATAATTTATTAATTTGCTTAAACATTTTTAGAGGCCTTCCCACATTTTTACTCATAAGTTTTGATCGCGTTAACTGATTTTGCTCATTTTCACGATATTTACTTTATAAAGAAAAATTGCATTAGATTACTGAACATTTTCATTATTTTTCGTCCACTCAAATTTTTTCTATGTATGTATAATTCAATACATTTAAAGAAAAACTAATTTTTATTCAATATTTTTTTGTTGTAAAAACCCATACATACAGAGAAAAAATAAAAAAATATTTCAATGCTTACCAGCAAAGCATACGAAAGTGTTGTTGCTTTGCACTTGCGGTATATACAGTGAAGAACGACAAAAAAACTATTAAGACAAAGTTGTTTGTGTATTTCGTATTGCTGTTCTATGTGTGTATTAAAACACACATCCTATAGCTAAGTGCTTTTACAAAAACAAATGAGCACCATGCGCATAGGGCTTGGCCACTTCTGGTATAATTTATCTTTCACAATCCCAATAAACATTTATCCTTGAAACCAATTCAAATTTATATCAATATTTTTTTCAAATATGAACCTTTGAGAATAGTGTTGAGAAATTGAAGCTCTCGTATAGAGAACAATTGTGTTCTCATCTCAACAAAGCGTATTGTATTCATCAAGCCTTTTGTAATTTTTTTCGATTCAATAATAAGAATTGAGATTCATAGAAATTTCAAATATATTTAAAATATTTCTCAAATATATTTAACTAAAAAAAATTTAATTTAAATACCAAAAATTATTAATAATGACTTGAGAATTATACGTTTTTAAAACTGAGAAATAATATTGAATCAGAAAAATATTGTTGTTAAAAACTTGAAAATTGAACTCTTTTTCAAATTGATTTCCAATCTGCTAATTTAACTTTTTATTTTAATTTGATTACACTTAAAAAAAAAGTTTAACAAAATACTACTAAATAAAATCACAATTAAATCCATACAATTGATCATTTTACTCCAGAATATTAATAAAAATTAAAAAAAAATTGTGTTAGTGAACTCAATTTTTGCAACGTTGCTATTCATTCATCTTACTCTTAAGTAATTGTTGCCAAATCGCAAATTTCAGTATTTTCTTCCTGAAATACGAAACGTTTTATTGGATGAAGATTTATTTATTTAACTTTTCATAAATGTGCAGCAGGGTTGCCAAACGGCCTTCATTTCGCTTGATTTAGAAGAAAATTGAATGCTCGTCCAGAATCAAGAAAAAATATGTTCTGTCAAGATTTTTAAAAACCAACCACAACTTGAACACTTTTTATTACTTAAATTTTTGCAATGTTTTCCTAAAATCATTAAAATCGTGCTTTCTGCCAATTATTCGATTTATTTTATGTCTTCGAATAAAATAAACTAACTAAACGAAAATGGTATCGGTGATAAACATATATGATCGTACATAGGCGTGTTTAGAAAAACACGTTAAAAAAATTCCGAAAATTAATATCTAAGGATATTTTTTTTTTTGAAAATTAATTTTTTATGAAATTTATTTTTATATGCACAAAATTAGTTTTATTTTAAAAAAAAACATTGTTAAAAAAATATATGTAATTAATCAAGTGGAAGCACTAAAGTCCGATGTGCCGAATTTGGTATAAAAAGGATTAAATTCGGCTGTGAAGAATTTTTGGATTCCCTCCATCTCGGTGTTTGCATTAACCATGGAAAGTGCAAACAATATATATACATATGTATATACCTATATTCTTTGTAAAAATAACAATGATTATTTAATGTATTTGGGGTGAAGAAAAAACTGTTATATCAATTAAAGAGTCGTTCGTTAAAAGCGAACTGCACTGTATATATATACAGATAAAGATTTCCACAATTCACCATTAGGGTCGTCCTTATTTTTCAACTTGCTATTTTTGGGGCTGCCCCCCTCTTAAAATATTTGTTTGGGTACAAAAATTCACCATGCAAAAAATTAGAGTTCTAGCATAACGGGAAGATGTCCCGCATCGCCCTTGAAAATCGGGACCCTTGGAAAAATGGGCATAATTTAAAAAAAATTACAAATTTTTTTTTCTTCAAAATTAAAAAAATATAAAATAATTTTTGTGTTGGGTTTAATCATAACTACTCAGATAAAAAATATTACTTTCCCAGAAAATCGCTAACTTACCCTAACTTTGTGTCAAAAAAATTAATAAATATTTTGGGTGTACCTCAAAGTGACTTTTTTGCATTTTTGAAAATTTTATTC
This sequence comes from Delia radicum, assembly GCA_021234595.1. Classification (NCBI taxonomy): domain Eukaryota; kingdom Metazoa; phylum Arthropoda; class Insecta; order Diptera; family Anthomyiidae; genus Delia; species Delia radicum. Next base: position 70,828,972 of record CM037851.1, on the reverse strand, counting down.
AACAAAAACCTAGTGTTTCCTGTCAAGTATTTTATTAAACACATCTCAAGTATTAAATAAGATAAGTACTGTGGATATCCGTTGGCAAATTTTTTTTTTTTAGAGCATTTTGATTCTCGGGGATTTCAAGGTTTTTTTAAATTTGTATAGACTTTTTTTTAACAAGATTTTTGTAATATTTCATCAATGTTATTGTGTATGTTATTTTATATAATTGTAATAACTTTATTATAAAGTATAATTTTTCGTGTTCATAGTTAACCTTTGTTTTAATGGGGTCACAATTGACCCTCGCATTTTAAAGAGTCAAAAATCACAAATATGACAAAATAAATTTTTGTTTATGTTCCTAATTGTAATTTATTTACATTTTAAAATTAATTAAAATTAATTATTTAGTATAAATTCAGATATTTGTATTCATATTTAAATTGATTTTTTTGTACATATTCAGGAGTAGTTTTGAAAAACGTATTTTTAATTTAATAGTGTAAATTTTTTTGCATCCGGGTAGTGTTTCCGATAATCGGCTACAATTTGCATTATTACTTGTTTTTCCTCCTCGTTTCGTGACGATACTTTATTGTAGTCCTCCATGAGCTTCACTGCCCGTTCTGCAGTGTCATTAACAACCTTTAATTTATTAACGTGGGTCATATTTGACACCAGGTTAACATGGGTTAACTATCAACAGAAAAAATAGTATTTTATAATAAAGAGCATATACAATAATATTGATGAAATATTATTAAAAACTTGTTTTAAAGTAAAAATGTATAAAAATAAAAAAAAAACATTGAAATCCCCGAGAACCAAAATGCTCTAAAAAAAAAAAATTGCCAACGGAATCCACAGTTCTTGGCTTATTTAATACTTGAGATGTGTTTAATAAAATACTTGACAGCAAACACTAGGTTTTTGATTTTTGTTGAATAAAATTTTCAAAAATGCAAAAAAGTCACTTTGAGGTACACCCAAAATATTTATTAATTTTTTTGACACAAAGTTAGGGTAAGTAAGCGATTTTCTGGGAAAGTAATATTTTTTATCTGAGTAGTTATGATTAAACGCAACACAAAAATTATTTTATATTTTTTTAATTTTGAAGAAAAAAAAATTTGTAATTTTTTTTAAATTATGCCCCTTTTTCCAAGGGGCCCGATTTTCAAGGGCGATGCGGGACATCTTCCCGTTATGCTAAAACTCTAATTTTTTGCGTGGCGTATTTTGACACCCTAACAAATATTTTAAGCGGGGGCGTATAGTCAAAATCTCATTTTTATTTTTCGTCCATACAACGGAAGACGACCCTAATTCACCACATATGGTTTGTGTCTTTGCTATACAATAAATCGTCGACACTCATGACGCTGAAATCGCTATGTTTAATTTCTATGATATTAACTATATATATCAATTAAGAGTTAAAATCCAGTTGATATTCTTGGAAGAATCCAATTGCAATTGTTGGAATAGTCCAATAGAGAAAATTGGCAATAGCGACGTTTATTAAGTTATAAAGGGATAGGTTTAAAGAGACAGTTTTGAAAATAATAAATATATTGTGAATTAATAATTAAATTTAATATATAATTGTAATTGAGAAATGATCTAATTGGAAGAATAACTGGCGCCACCTATTAAATTGTGCAGGGAAAAAAACTTTGGTTTTGTAAATGAATTTTGTAGAAAAAACCTAATACTCGATTAACGAGGGTTATGTGGACAAAAATAAACTCAGCTTAATTTAAATTCAATGTATTTTAAGTATTTTTTGACCAGAAAAAAAAACTAACTGAAAATCGATGTAATTCTCGGTTAATAAAAAGAATTAGACAATATCAAAATGCGTATCATCAAAATCGAGAATAAAGGCCTAGTTGTATTGCAATAATTGAGTGCAGTTTGCTTATAACACTTACAATAGGGGTAAAGCACAATTCGATGTCTTAAAGCAGTGACGCGCAATCACTTGTTGAAACAACGAAGACTAATCGTTTTTCACACACACACAACCCGAACGTAAATAAAAATAAAAAGAGAAACCGAAAAAAAACCAAAAAAAATTGTTTAGTTGCTTGCCAGGATTGGATGGAGTAGGTTTATGTCGCTTTGTTTAATAAAATAAGTACACAGATACTATTTGACAACAACCAATGATATTTTAATTAATAAAGCCAAGCGTACTATAATTTTTTTAATTGTTTTTTTTCATTCATTATGTGGGATTTTGGTTGGGAAAACGCATTTTTATTTAGCTTGAATATTTTTAATGTAGCAGAGTGCCTTGTTTGTAACCAAAAATTTAAATAAATTGAAAACTTGTTTGTTATATTTTGATCAATGTTTATAGTTTTTGACTTCAAGCTCATATATTAGTTCTCATGTAGTGAGTGGACTAGTTTATATGAATATTTGATGTTTGGCATGGGATTGTTACCGCTTTCAAAACGTGTTCTGATGATGGGAACCTAGAAAATTCCCGAAATAGATCTATCAACACATTCCAGAAAGGGTCAAATAATAAATTTGAAAACAAAAAACTCTATAGATTATTTGTTAGGACAATATCCTAATAAAGAAATATAGAGTATGTCCTCGAACTAGAATAATTTTCATTTTCATTGCACAATTAATGATCGAAAAAAACATAATTTTTATTTTTTAATAAAAATTATTATTATATATTTGTTTGCCCAGTGCATTATTGGCAAAGAACTCATGTGACTATTTTGTTAAAAAACATTTTTTTTTATTACCTATTAATTTCATCTTATGAATATTTCTTTTTTTATTCGCCTCATAGCTGAAATTTATCGCGTAAGGACATAAATAGTAAAACAATACAACAATGTAAACTAAACAAACAAAAAAACAAACAAAACCAAGTGTTTTTGTTCAGTGCAATAGTACCAATACAATCTCATTTTTTTGTAAAATAACTAATAGTACATTCTCATTTCTCTTTGTGCCCAAGATTGTCTTAAAGTAACTAATATTTGTAGAAAATAATATTATCCGTACATGAAATATTTACATATAATGTAGCACTGAAATAATTATTTTTCTATAAAACAAAACCCGGGATTTTACGGATTTTTTATATTGATTATATATTTCTTTTTTGCACACTAGAGTAACAGCTTTTTTTTTTTTGTGGGCTAAATTTTTACCTACACTTGATGGGCAATCATGTATTAATAATAAAATTCCCTTTTTCAGGTCATTTTCAAACAAAAGCCTCCCGCATAAAGTGCATTTCCTTAAAATGCATTTTTTCGTTTTTTACTTATTGTGTTCATTATTTTGCGAATTTTGATGTCTATATCGTAAAACAACGCTTTAATCTGTTAGATCACAATCCGCGAAACACGTCAAATTGAAACGTTTGTGTACTTTAAGTTGGATATGCATCGTTATTGTCTAATTACGTTAAATTTTTAGTTAATATTAATTTTTAGTTTAACTAAATAAAAAAAGGATTATGCGGAAAACTTTTTGAAACCCGCGAAAAATAAAATTACTTTATATTTTTATGTGCTAGTATACGTCTAGGGTAGCTAAAACTTGATAAATGTAAAAAACGTAAAAAATTTTTAACTTCTAATAACCCGATTAAAATTAATATGATGATTTATATAATCATATGAAATCATATTAATACGAGTCTTAATACAGTTTTATCCGAGAAATGGGCATAATAATTAAATAACATCCGAATAATGACGCGATACAATTTAATACGATTTTATATAGCAGTATAAATTTCCAGTTTTTGATTTTAAAACGTCATGAAAATTCGAAATATCTATTAATCCTTTTAGACTTTAGCCGCTTGCAAAAGGTTTACAACTTTATAATTTGCAACAAATTCTATAGCATTTGGAAATTTTATTTAAAATAAAATTGTGTTTTTTTTTAAATACGATATAATATCAAAATATAGATTATTTTGCAATGTCTAGGTATATAAATATAACGTAATTATTAATTGGATTAGTTTTAGCGTATTCTAAATGCAATATACAATTATACGCAACTATATATGACATCATATTAAATTTTTTATACGAAATTAATTTTATATATGAATTTATATAATTATGTCCGGTTAAATGCACTGGCAGACAAAACCTTATAAGTGTATATAAAATAATGTATTTATAATGACGGTTATAAATTAAAGATTTATAACCGTCTAAAAAACAAATTAAAATATCCTATATAATTTGCCTGACACTCATAAGGAAGCTTTTCCGATGGGTTCCCTTTGAAATTAATGAAATTCGGATAGGTGTAAAGCAGCAAAAATATATGAAAAACGTATTTATTTTTAAAATTTGCGGTGAAATTCAACACATCTTTGTATGAAAATATGTTTTAAGTTTAAGAAATTTAGACTTATTTAAAAACAGCGTTAAAATCCTCGAGAAAACACACATTTTGAAAACCATTTTGACACTATGTCGTGGACCCCGGCTGCCACTAATTGAATTATTATAACAAATTATTCACTATTTTTTCTCCTTTTTCATATATCCAACTTCATGTCTTGTATTAAAAAAATTGTAAATTTTACAAGCAAGCGTAATTATAGTCTGAAAGAAATAATAATAAAGAAAAAATATAAAATTGGAAAATTTAAAAATATACCTGACATCGCCTAGGTCTTATTTAAACTAAATTATGTATTTTCAATTCACTTTGATTTATATTATGGACAATTTCAAACGCTTTTCAAATTGTCTTTAATCAATTTTTTAAATAAAAACCCTTTAAAATGTCTAAAAAAAACTACATCGTTATAACACAAAGACTGGTTGATTTTAAAACAGTGATGTACTTCCTCTCAATTTCCAACCACACGGGGTTACAGAAGAAAATGCTGCTTACGCTGCGTCAACACACGTACACTATAAACATCTTCGTATGGCTTTCGATGTGCATATTCGGCTTTTGCTTTGTTCTCACTGAGTTAAAAGAAAACAAATCAATTGTAGTTGAACCATTGTTGAAGCAACACCATGCTGCGGAACACAAATAAAAATACACGTAGAAATATGTTTGATGATAAATGGGAAAATACTTTTTTTTTATAGAGAATATGGATGACGATGCACAATGCTTAATTTGTAATAAAATTATAAGTGAAAAATCTTTGTTTTATATAAAAAGGCATTACGACTCTTGTCATGGTAATATTAATAAACTTAATAATGGTGATCGAACACTATTATTATTAGAATTAAAAGCAAGTTTTTTTTAACATTTATTGTTGATGAAACTAACCAGGATAACGGCGTTATATTAATAAATAAAGATGTTTCTTTGCCTTATAAAAAGGCATCATATGTAGTTGCTTTGTCTTTGGCAAAGCAGTGTCGTCCATTTACATATGGCATATTTTTTAAAAAATTATCGTTGGATGTTTTGAGTTGTTTAGGTGAAAAATGTCAGGAGGTTTTAAAAATGTTTCAAAATATTCCGTTATCCCGTAAAACAGTAACAAAAAGGACAGAAGAGATAAGTCAATATATCCGTTCTGCTGCTGAAAATAGACTGAAAAATTGCAAATACTTTTCAATTTCTTTAGACGAAAGTACAGACATTAATAATATTTGTCAACTTGTTATTTGTATCAAAACCGTTGATAACAATTTAGAATGTTTTGAGGAAGTTTTTGAAGTAGTTTCCCTTCACGGTCATGTATCGGGAGAAGTTTTATATGACGCAATAGATGCAAATGTCTTTGCAATTACCGATAAAAAAAAATTAAGCTCAATATGTACAGACGGCGCAAATGTTATGCGAGGCAAACACAAAGGTCTTTTAGGAATTATGAGCAAAAATGGAATTAATTGCCCCGCTTTCCATTGTGTTATACACCATCAAGCTCTTTTTTCTAAAGAATTAGGTATGACTAACACAATGAGCATATCGATAAAAATTATAAACAAAATAAGAGGTGGTCACAACTCTGACGCATAGAAAATTTAAAGATTTCTAAATGACCTTAATGCAGAGTATGGTGACCTCCTGTTGTATACAGAAGTTCGTTGGCTCAGTAGAGGAAAAAGTCTAGAACGCCTTTTTAATTTACGGCGAGAAGTCGTTATTTTTTTAAAAACTATACCAAAACAGGATACAGAAGAGCTGGTCTCTTTATTTGAAGACCCCGAATTCCAATTGGACCTAGCATTTTTATGCGATATAACCGAAATACTAAATGACTTGAACCTAAATCTACAAGGCAAAAATAAACATATTTTTGATTTAGCAAAAAAATTACATAATTTTTATAGAAAATTATCTTTATTAAACCACCAACTGAAAAACAATAGCATTGCAAATTTAAAAAAAAAAACATCCACCATCTTTTCTGAATTTGAGTTTAACAATTTTGATAAAATACAGCAATATGCCCAAATTGTAGAATCTATAAAAGAAAATTATTTAGACAGGTTTAATGATTTAGAATCCATTGGAAAGCTTATAGAACTCCACGATTGTCCACTTACTTGTGATGTAGAAGAGCAGGATGTAGTAGTAAGGGAAGAACTAAAACTATTGCGGACGATTTAGAAATACCTTTGGATACAGGTGAGGATTTTTGGAGGCAACTAGATGGCAATAAATATGTGAAACTTAAAAATGAAATATACCGGCTGTACTCAATGTTTGGAACAACATATAACTGCGAGGTGGCGTTTTCCAGCCTAAAAATAATTATGACAAAGCTACGTAATAAAATAAGCGACCACCACTTAGGCGATCTCTTGCGAATTAAAGAATATAGAGGAGAAATCGATTTTGATGAGATAGTTGAACGGTCTGACAATTAAAAAACTTAGTTTTTTTTATTTAAAAACCCTAAACAAACACCAGTGAAATATTCTTATTTTAAATAAAAATATTAATTGACCCAGCAATATCTTTACTTATAGAAATAAGTCTGTAGAAAAAGCATAAAAAGTAACTAAAAATTAGTTAAAAATGACCCCGCAGAAAAAACTAGTTGAATTAACAGATTTTTTTAACTAAATATTTGTAGACTTAAAATAGCAAAAATAAACCTGATGAATAACCAATAATTGAAAGTAACAAAAACACCTGCTAACATTAGCAAAAATAATTACTAAATATCTGTACCCAAATAAAATCATAAACATTTCGAAAATTTTAAGTTTTTTTTTAATGCAATTAAAATTTTCCGTTATTAAATCAGAAATTTACAATTATTTAGCAAAAATTTCAGTTGGTTTAACAATTTAACCTGTTATTTGCATTTTACAAAATTCGGGCTAAATTTAGCAAAAAAAAAATGTTAACACAACAGTTTTTGTTTGATATTTTAAGTCTGCAAATATTTAGTTAAAAAATCTCTTAATTCAACTGGTTTTTTCTGCAGAGTCACTTTTATCTAATTTTTAGTACCTTTTTTTGCTATTTCTACAGACTTATTTGTAGGAGTGTACCAAAATTATATTTGAAATTAATTCTTGTACAGTCATAGAAATGAAAGCTATACTCATAGAAATAAGTCTGTAGAAATAGCAAAAAAAAGTTACTAAAAATTAGTTAAAAATGCCCTGCTAATTTTAGCCCGAATTTTGTAAAATTTCTATGAGCGCATTTGTACAGCTTTATTTCTATGAGTGTAGCTTTCTTTCTATGCAAAAAATCTATTTTTTTAAATTGTAACAAAATTTTTTCACTTGAGTACACACACTAATATGATACAACGCTAAACTGTTTCTGAGCCATGGTGGTTCCCAGGAGCCCTTGTCCGCTTAAGCCGAAATAGAAAAAAATATATATTTTTTAGTTTCAAAGGGGTTCATATATTAAAAAATATATTTTTATGAAATTCACTTTTTTCAAAAAAAATCTTTTTTCTGCAATTGAAATTTATTATCAGTGTACCGTAGAATAAACTTCGTTTTTTCGCTGCTACACACACAAGTATAAATGCAATAGTGTGCGTAAAGTACATCACTGTTTTAAAATGTCGCATTTCAAGGAGCGCCGATAGAAATTTGTTTACATTTAGTATAAAAAAAAATTGAGAAAATTTTAGTCGCATTGGACCACGTTAACACATTATGCATATCGATCAAAGTTTGAGGCTTAAATTTGTTTCAAAAAATTAAAAAAAAATATATGAGATATCGTAATATATATCGTAAAAAAAATACTGAAAACTATGTTACCAGATGCGTGCGTGGCAAACCAAATTTAAATAAAAAGATTGCACTGTTATTAAAGTAACGACTTTTACGGCACAAGTAAACTTAATTTTGAGTCTTAGTGGTATCTCCATTTTAAAAGGTTATGTCAAAATACACACAACAAATCATTGTCAAAAAAATTCAATTAAAATTTTGTTCGATTTCAAACTTACTTTCAATTAACTGTTTAATTGAAAATGAATTTGGTATAAAAAAATTTCAGTTTTTATATCGTATAATAACAACATTGAAACAAATGCAAAAATTTTAAAAAGTCGCCAAAATTAAAAATATTGTTTAAAGTTGAAAATTCGCGTTTCTTTAATTTTGGTGATTTTTTTAAATTTTTTTCGAATTTTGGTGTTAATTTTGGGAGTTTTTTTAAATTTCTGCAATTTTGAGAATTGTTTTTTAAATTTTGGCAATTTTTTTTTTTTTTTTTTAATTTTGCGATTTTTTCAAATGGTCTCGATTTTTTTAAATTTTGGCGATTTCTTTACAATTTTGGTGATTTTTTTAAAATTTTGTAATTTTTCCCAATAGTAAACAATATTCAATTAAATTTTTAATAGATGTGAATAAAACTATATGTAATTGAAAATAATATTAATTAAATAGATACAAATTATTTTAGTTGTTACTACAATTGCATCAACACGACCGAATTTAGTTAAACTTTTGCTGAATCAACAAATATTTTAATTAAAACTCAATTTTAGTTTTTTCTGGCCCATAATCATAGTCATCGAAAAAGTATACTTTAAGTATCATTTTTGAAAAGTATACTTTACAGCTACTATAGACGAGAAAAAGCATACTTTTTCCGCAAAAGTCAGTTTTAAATTTAAAACATGCTGAAGTTGTTTTTAACAAAATTAACATCACTTTAACTGTCTCTCTCTCATGCTGAAGTTGTTTTTAACAAAATTAACATCACTTTAACTGTCTCTCTTTCTCTCTTCATCTCTCTTGAAAAAAGTGACAAAATCAAAGAAAACAAAAAGATTAAATAAATTGAAATAAATTGAAATAAATTAAGTGAATTTTTATAGATTGTTTTACAAATTGTGAAAAAGGTGGTGTTAATAAAAAAAAAAATGTGTTCTATTGAGGACATAGAAAATGATTTCGCCATTATTGACGATTTTACTTTTACTTTTATTTTTTTTAGTTTTACTTTTAGTTTAGTTTTACTTTAGAGTTTACTTTTTTGCCGCGTTCATCTATCAGCTGTGCAGAGATGCCACTTGTTAAAGCATTCACACCAGTTTGTAAAAAAAGTTTTCGACATTTTACCAATCACCCACTAAAAGCCCATTCAACTTAAAGCTGATGTTAACTCTTTCCGGGCTGGTGGTATATATGATATACCACTTATTAAAATATTTTTTATAAATTTTGTGCGCGTTGGTGTTGATTACATACCGTTTTACAATGTATGTTTATAGTGCTATTTTAAGAAAAAAATTGTTCCATGTGCAGAAAAGAAATAGATATACATTTTTTTCAAATTTTTAAAGTAAAAATAAGACAAGGCCAGAGGAGTTACCGTTATTTTAGTTTATTTTTATAGAAAAAGCAGCATTTGGCTTCTAAAAGCAACAAGTTTTTGTTTAGTAGAAAGTAAACAACGTGCTCGTGAACAAGTGGATAAAAAAAATAAAAAACAGCGTTTCAGTGATCATCTGAAGTTCGTGGTATTATATTTTACCACCGCACATAAAATATTTGAAACAATGGCCAAAAAATTGAAGGATTGTGAAATTTCTGTTATTTTGGAGACAATCAACGATGAAGTTGAATTAGCTGAAATACCGTCCGATACGGAATCAGTCCAGAACAATCTAGAGATTTTCGATGACCAAGCGGAAGTTCAAGAAATTTTTAATTACATCATCGAGGATGATGAAGATCTAAACACTAATACAAACGCAAATGCATGTATTGACAGTGGCGATGCCATTGAAGTTTTTGTACCACCCGAATGGGGTAAGAGGTTTTCTATGGATCTAGCAGAGCCATTTACAGGCACGAAACAAGGGCCTACTTCTGAAATCGAGAACATGCCATCTCATGACAGTTATTCAATTTTTAACACAATTTTAACACCTAAAATAATTGATCACATAGTGTTCCAAACAAACTTGTATGCGCAACAATCCGGAAAGATCTATAAACCCACAAACGCATCAGAAATTCGTGTTTTTATTGGAATAAACTTTTTAATGGGATTAAAACACCAGGCCAGCTATCGAGATTACTGGTCATCGCGTCCACAGCTAAATGACAGTTACATATCTAATCTAATGCCTATAAAAAGGTTTGATTGGCTTTTAGGTAATATTCATTTGAACGACTCTTCTGCAATGCCAAAAAAGGGGTCACCAACGTTCAATAAGCTGTACAAGGTTCAACCATTCCTAGAAATGTTGCAAGAGAGATTCAAAATTACTTATAATGCAGGCGAGTATCTAGCAGTAGATGAATCAATGATAAAATTCAAAGGTAATTATAAATATATACTATAGTATACATATAAGTATAAATAATAAATATATATTGGTAATATTAATTTAGGTAGATCAACACTAATTCAATACATGCCAAAGAAAACCAATCAAAAGAGGTTTTAAAACTTGGATGCTGTGTGACAATAGTGGTTTCGTTCATCGGTTTGAAATATACACAGGAAAAAAGGAAACTTAGTTGAAAAAAAGTCTTGGTGAGAGGGTTGTTTTGGATTTGACCGCCGAATTTGGTGACAAACACCACAAACTATATTTCGACAACTTCTTTACGTCATACAACTTGCTCCTGAAACTTAAAAAAAAGAAAATATACGCTTGCGGAACAGTCAGACAAAATCGAAAATATCTCCCAGCTACGATCAAGTCAGATAAAGATCTACAAAGAGGCGAAAATGACTGGCAGATGAGTGACACAGGCTTGCTGTTTATGAAGTGGATAGATAAAAGAGCTGTCACTGCATTATCAAACTTTCATGACCCAAAAAAATATATCCAGGTAAACCAACGTCAACTAGATGGCTCTTTAAAACAAATTGATAAACCTGATATAATACACGACTACAATATGCATATGAACAGCGTTGATAAGCTGGATCAATTAAAAAAGTACTATGAATTAGACAGAAAAAGTAGAAAGTGGTGGCACCGAATATTTTTTCATTTCTTAGATGTAGCTGTTGTAAATGCGTTTATAATTTCCAAATCTAACGGACCTGCATTACCGCTAAAAGATTTTAAACTAGACATTATTTCACGCCTTTGTGAAGAACGATCAAAAGAACCATCGACATCTAAGAAACAGCAAGCAAAAGTTCGTTTGAAAAACAACAAGCCGTATGTGGACCCAAATACGCGAGCTGCATCATCGCATCAACCTATTAAAATGTACGTAGATGTGCCCACTGCAGCGTTAAGGGACACCAAAGAAGAACTTTTTGGATGTGCTCCACTTGTAACGTACCTCTTTGTCTAAGCAAAGCAAGATTTTGCTTTACAGAATTCCACACATAAAGCTGCACTTAATGCGTGTTGGTATATATGATATACCATGTCCTTGCGCTTAATCTTTCAGGAATAAAAATTTTTAAAATATATTTTTATAATTACAAGTTCAAAATAAATAAAAAAATATAAAAATTTTGTTTAATTTTTACTTTTTTCTGGTAGTGCCCCGGAAAGAGTTAATATTCACTATAGTTAATAAACAATTAGTAACATGTTAAAACATTTAACTTGCTTCTAAATAGAACCAACTTTAGTGACTGACTATGATTATGGGCCTCTGTGTATACATCTTTAATTTTTAGTTTGCATTGTCTCAAACAATTTTTTGATTATATTTTAAGTCAAAGACTTCGAAATCTCTTATGACATGATTTTATTTATAGCTTTTTGTCGAAAATCAACTCTAACAATGATAGCCGCCCATTTGCAGGCGATGTTTTCTAACGAAATTTTAAGATTCGAATCATATAAAACTATTTCCTATTTGATCCAATTTTTATGAATTTAGTATTTAAAAATGCTCAATAGTGAAATAAAATAAAAAATTGTGTCTAATGTACACAAAAAACACTAAAATTTAAAAAATAGCCAAAAAATTAAAAAAAAAAAACGCTAGAATTAAAAAAAAATCCCAAATTGCAAAAAATCGCCAAAATTAAAAAAAAATCGCCAATTTGCTACATTAAGAAAATCAAATAATATTTTTTTTCAATACATACCTATAAAAATTTCTTAATTTTTTCATTTGAAAAGCAATACATTTTTATTAAGTATTTTTAATGGATTTTAAAAAATAATTTAATTAAAATGACTTCAACGCCATGTGAAGTCAAATGCAAGCGAAATTCCGTATAAATTACAGAGAAAATTCCAAAGTAAGGGGCAAGTCTACTGTGTTCAATTTGCTTGTTATTTGATTTTTTAAAGGAAAGAAATGAAAATCCTTAAGCAGAACTGTACGTATTGACTGAATGGTGATACATATTTGAACAAAAATATTCCTTGTCGAAACTCTAGAGGAGTGCGGCCTAATGTGCCCCTTAAGTTTGTTTAGTCGGCAACGCCAGTCACCAAAGCATTGAAGTGGCGCAATAATATTTTGTGTTTTCTTGTTTTCGCACGTGTTGATAAACGATTCTATGTGGTTATCGTACCGGGTAACGCTATTTTCTTTTATTTCGGTAACGGTATTTTAGTTGTAACGATACTTCAGTTATTTCGGTAACTGGATTTTAGCGTTAACTGTAATCTATTTATTTCGCTATCGGTATTATAGCGGTAACGTTATTTTAGATATTTCGGTAACGTTAATTTAGGGAAAAAGATTTTTTAGTTATTTTGGTAACGGCATTTTAAGGGTAACGTTATTTAAGTTAATCAGGTAATGTTAATGCACACCACAATTTTTAGCCCCATTATGCCCGAGTTTTAATGACTGGCTAGTTTATGATCATACACTAAGGCTGTAGACATAGCAAAACCTCTTGATCTGGCTGCAACAACCGTCAGAACTATTCAAGCACGAGATGGAATTAAAATAAAAGAAGCCGCCAAATCTGTAACATCTGTAGACGCCAAGACGATGACTCGTACAACGAGTGGTTTTATGGTTAAAATGGAGTCCTTGCTTTCTATTTGGATTCAAAACCAGGTTGCAAAGAAAATTCCATTAAGCAAAATGGTAAGCCAGCAAAAGCAAAAATCTTATTTGAAGAGTGCCACTGATAAAGGAGAACATTTTGAAGCTAGTCACGGCTGGTTTGAGAGGTTCAAAATTCGCACAAATCTACACAGCATTTCTCTCAAAGGCGAAGCGGCCAGCGCTGACACCGTCGCTGCCGACCGTTTTCCTACGGAGTTAAAAGCGATAGTTGACGAAGGTGGTTATGTCCCAAAACAAGTTTTCAATATTGACGAGACTGGTTTATTTTTGAAACGTCTACCAAAAAAAAACTTTTATATCGAAAACTGAAAAATCTACACCAGGATTTAAAGTCAGTAAAGATAGACTGACACTACTTCTAGGTGGCAATGCAAATGGTGATTTTAAGTTTAAGCCGTTACTTGTTTACCAATCAGAAAATCCCAGAGCTTTGAAAGACTGTTCAAAAAATCGACTTTCTGTACATTGGAGATCCAATAAAAAAGCATGGATTACGGCATTATTATTTAAAGACTGGGTTTTCACGTGTGCCGTTCCTGAAATTAAAGCTTATTGCAATAAAGAGAACTTAGACTTCAAAGCTTTAGTTTTAGTAGATAATGCCCCTGGTCACCTAGTTTATATTGATGATTAATCAGAAAATGTTAAATTTGTGTTTTAACCGCCGAACACCACATCATTGATACAGCCGATGGATCAGGGTATAATCTCGAATTTTAAAAGCTATTATCTCCGACGAACATTTAAGCTACTTTTAAGTGAAACTGATGTAGATGTCTACGTAGTTTAAATTATGATCACTTGAATCTTCCGTCATATACCAGCAGACTTGCTCTCATTAAGCTACCAACCCTTAAAAGCCGCAGATCTATGCTAAACGTCTCGTTTCTCCTTAATATAATTAATGGTGATGTTTGTTCTGGTTTCCTGATCAACAATATTTCTTTCAATGTTCCTCAAAGACCGACGCGTTACTTTTCACCAATATCAGTTAAGTTTTTTAGATCAAATTATGCAGACGCTGACCCCATAAGAAGAATGTGCATCGAATTTAATAAACTATTCAAATTTATTGATTTTTCGACTAATACAAACTCAATAAAAAGTAAAATAATAATTTATCTTAATAAGTAAATAATTAATTAATTATTGTTTTTATGTTTTTATTGTGTTTCGTTTTATTTTTTGTTGTCATCAAATTAAAATTATAAATTAAAATTATATTATTTTTGCAAATATTTTTTACATTTTTATATTTGTCTGTAAGGATTAATTCCATAGACGAATAAATAAAATAAAATAAAAAATAAAAGCTCGCCTACAGAGTCTGATTAATTTTATAATTTATTTATTTTTCGTATATACATAATTTTTAATTTTTTCTGGTTTTTTTATGTTTTAAATGAATTAATAAAGTTTTATTTTTGTTTTGTTATTTAAATATTCTTCTTTTTTTAACATTTAATGACGGAAAGAAAAGTTCGGTAACCTATCGTTGGTGTTTATATGATTACCAATAGAAAATACCAATTCACTTTGCGTCGTTTCGATTTGAGTCGCGATATTTTGGAACGTATCTACGACGCAAAGCGAGGTTAGTGTACTTTGGGAAAATATATATATTTACAGAAGTTTTTTTTTTCAGATCTTGTTAGATAATTTCGGTAACGGTATTTTAAGGTATTGATATTTTAATTATATCGGTAACGGTATTTTACTGATAAGGGCATTTCAATTATATCGGTAACAGTATTTTAAGGATAACGTTAGTCTGTTGAAAGGGGTTAGAATCGGTAACGGTATATTAGCGATATTGACACCCATCCCTGATTGCATATATTCTTATGTATAAGCATGGAATGTACGTATGTATGATAATGTACGCATGTATAGAATAATTTAAAATTTTAGAGGTCTTCACACATTTTCACTCATAACTTATCCGACTTTGATTATTTTCACTAGGAATTTTTCAACATTGGAAGCCGAGGCAGTTCCCCATAGCTGAATACCATAGCACCATATGGATTTTATAATCGAGTTGTAAATCAATAATTTACAGTCTAAGCTGAGTTTAGAGTTTCTACCTATAAGCCATGTTAGTTTTACAGTTTTTAATTTTATTTGGGTAATTTTAGCATGAGCTTTCCATGTAAGTCGACGGTCAAGATGAATTCCCAGATATTTAACATGTGTGTTCTGGGGGTATATTACGATTATTAATACGAACTGGTGGACATGATTCTCTTCGTAAGGTAAACGTAATGTGAATGCATTTTTGTTTATTTACTCTAATTCTCCATCTCTCTAACCAAGCTTCTAACTGAGAGATGTGGGTTTGTATTCTTTGAGACGCTACTGTTGGGTTCTCATTTACACTTATGATTGCCGTGTCATCAGCAAAAGTTGAAGTGTGGGTATAAACATTTGTTGGTAAATCTGAAGCGTAGAGTAAGTATAATAATGGCCCCAAAATACTGCCTTGTGGAATTCCGGCATGTATATTTTGTGGGGTACTTATAAAACTGTTTTCTTTAACTGTAAACTGTCGGCCTGTGATATAGCTTTCTAAGAGCTTGTATGTGTTGGGTGGCATCAAGTGTTTAATTTTAAAGAGTAAACCCTCATGCCATACTTTGTCAAATGCTTCTGAAACATCAATAAAAAGAGCAGAGCAGTATTTCTTTTCTTCAGAAGCAATTATGATAACAGTAACTAGCCTGTGTACTTGCTCAATGGTGCTGTGTTGTTTTCTAAGCCCGAACTGGTGATCTGGGACTAAATTGTTTCGTAAAACGGCTAGGGTTAATTTGTTCATAAACAATTTTTCAAACAGCTTTGACATATTCGACAAAAGACTGATTGGTCTATATAGGGTTGCCAGACGTACTTTTTTTTAGTCAATGTACTGTTTTCTGCATAACCCCTAAAAAAGTACGCTAAAGTACTTGTTTTTGCCTTTTGTACTTTTATTTGAACTTTTTTCCCTGTTTAGTATCTTTAGTAACATTTTTTTTTAGTGCAGAAAGATTCACACCAAGATATATTTATATAGGTAGTCTTGGTAGCCCAGCTGTTTATCTTCCTCTTACCTGGTTTTGACATTTCTTACATGGCTTTGACACTGTACTGTACTCAACAACAAAATGCCTGTTGTTTTTGTATTGTTTGTAGTTGTTTGTTGTAGTTCTGGTAAGACTACCTATATAAATATATCGTGATCCACACAGTTAGAAGCGCCCTGTTAAAATGTCTTTACAATGTGAACACATTTGTGGCGACTAACAGAAGTATTTTATCGTGTTTTTATATGAGAAGCAAAAAATCGCCAGTCGTGACGACTTTTCTTCTTTATATTAATCAATAGTCAGTCGCCAGCATTGTGATGAATCTCTTAATCACAACAAATCGTAAATATTTTTGGAATTTGTATGTTTATTTTTTCTATACCTCATTGAAATGCGGGCAACTGAGAGAATATTCAGTTTAATGTTTACCTTTTGGAGAAAGGAAAGAAAAACGCTTGTAATTCAAAATTTAAAGAGTGAACTGACAATTAAAACTAATTTTGAATTTACATGTGTAGAGTTTTTTAATTTTTTAAAAACTGAAAATGACAAAAATGGAATTGTTAATTGTTAAAGAATGATAAATATTTGTAAAATTTTTGAATTATTTAAAAAAGAAATAAAATATAATTATTTAATAATTATATAAATGAACCAAACCGAAATGTTCAACAACAAGTGGAAGCATTAAAGTCCAATGTGCCGAATTTGGTATAAAAAAGATTAAATTCGGCTTTGCCGAATTTTTGGATACCCTCCATCTCATTGTTTGAATTAGCCAGTGAAAGTGCAAACAATATATATATATCTATATTCTTTGTAAAAATAACAATAATGTATTTGGGGTGAAGAAAAAAATGTTGTATCAATTATCGTTAAAAGCGAATTGCACAATGAAGGAAGTGTTTTTTTTGGGATAATAATTGGTTT
This sequence comes from Delia radicum, assembly GCA_021234595.1. Taxonomy (NCBI): domain Eukaryota; kingdom Metazoa; phylum Arthropoda; class Insecta; order Diptera; family Anthomyiidae; genus Delia; species Delia radicum. The sequence goes on along the minus strand of CM037851.1, from coordinate 70,811,550 downwards.
TAAAATCAGTAGTGACAATTTACAGAATTGATAAAAACTGTGGAAAGAGTTAAGAAATCGTTTGCATGCACTGACAGGGATTTAATATTACATTTTAAGCAAAGTTATGCTTTTTTCACAGGGACTTTTAAAAAAACATTTAGGGGTCCAAGAAGGTGATTACGTAGGAACTTTTGAACTGTTTTGTAAATACTACATTAACATAGTTTAAGTGGCAATCGTTTCAGTTACATATTCAGTCGAATTGGACAGAATTAAAGGGAAATGCAAATTGAAGTATTTATGAAATCTGTGGATATAAGAAGTTCGTTATATCAGACATCATTTGTATGGAGGCTGGTTGACGAGGCAAACAATTTAAAATCAATTTAAATTCTTTATAACAAAGATCCATTTTGCAAATTTTATTTTTTATTGAATTTCAGAGGGAAATTAGTGTTTTAGCGAATTAGTTTTAGTGAATTTAGGGTTTAAAAAGCATGCGCGAATTAAAAAAAAGAATTAAAAAAAAAATGCGCTTGATGAGACATACATAATGAAATAATCATTAATAATGAAATAATATTAAGTTTGTCAAAAAATTAAAAAAAGAAAATATTTTGTGTGTTGAGAGTGTTTTCGAGACACAAAAAATTAAAGAAACTGGTATTTTTTCAAATTATATAAATCAAAAAATAGATCCGGTGACAAATTAATATGTTTTGCTGACATATTAAACTTTTGACAAAAATTCGTAAATTTTTTGGAAGCAAAAATCGTCCAATAGTCATTTAGTTATTTTGGGTATTAAATATCGTCAAAATGACTATAAATCGTAAAACCAGGTAACATTAAATATGATTGCTTCTAATGCATACATATATACATACATACCATTTGTAAAAACCTTCATACATACATACAGACAGGGTGGCTGATGCATATTGCTACAATAAGAAATTCAAATAACGTTTTTTTTTTCAATACATACAAATATTTCTTTGTTTTTACATTTGAAAAGCCATACATTTTTATTAAGTATTTTTAATGGCTTTTAAGAAACAATTTAATTAAAATGACTAACACGCCTAATGACATCAAATGCAAGCGAAATTCCGTGCAAATTACAGAGAAAATTCCAAGCTAAGGGGCAAGTCTACTGCGTTCAATTACTTGTTATTTGATTTTTTTAAAGGAGAGAAATGAAAATCCTTAAGCAGAACTGTCCGAATTGACTGTCTGGTGATAGATATATGAGCTAAAATATTCCATGTCGAAACTCTAGAATTGACTTGTATTGCAGCAACTATAGCAACAATTGTTTCTTACATTCGAACTGAGAAATTTTGATTAAAAGGCGTCCTAATGATTGTCCCACGATTGACAAAATAATTTACGAGTCCAATCTGCTCGGAGGAGTGCCGTCTAATGTGCCCGTTAAGTTTGTTTATGCGGAAATGCCAGCCCCCAAAGCATTGTAGTGGCGCACAATCAAAATGTTAGTTTCATTACCCCATTCGTTCATTTTCCTTAAATTGAAAGACGAATCAATGAAACCAAAAAAAAAAAAATTTAACCGATTAATAACTCAGAAAATAAGTTATTACTTTTTTTTTTTGTAGTGGCATTTATTAGCCACCCTGTATTACAAAACAAAACAAAAAAAAACAACAATAATATTTGGTGGGTTTTTCCCAGATTTTTTTTAAAAGATTTACAAACATTTTACAAATTGTGTATAGTACACTGTATACCCTCCGCACTATGGGATGGAGAATTTTTTTTACAAACAGGCTTGCGGAGACATACATAATGAAATAATTATTAAATACCCATTTACATTACGACACATATGGTTATACTATACATCACATAAATCAAACAAAAAGTGTAATAAAATTAAGTTTGACAAAAAATTAAAAAAATATATGTTTTATGTGTTTAAAGTGTTTTCGAGACACAAAAAAGAAAGAAACTGGTATTTTTTCAAATAATATAAATCGATAATAATATAAATCGAAAAGTAGATCCAGTGACAAATAAATATGTTTTGCTGATATATTAAACTTTTGGCAAAAATTCGTAATTTTGTTGGCAGCAAAAATCATAGAATCATCATTTAGTTATTTTGGGTATTAAATATCGTCAAAATGACGATAAATCGTCAAACCTGGCAACACTGCATGCGATTGCTACTAAACATACATACATACCATTTATAAAACCTACATAGATACAGGGTGGCTGATAAATAGTGCTATATTAAGAAAATCAAATAACTTATTTTCAATACATATAAATATTTTTTTATTCTTTTTATTCTTTACCCCAATCGTTCGTTTTCCTTAAATTGAAAGACGAAGCAATGAAACAAAAAAAAAAAATGGAACCGATTAATAACTCAGATAAAAAGTTATTACGTTTTTTTTGTAGTGGCATTTATCAGCCACCCTGTATTACAAAAGAAAAAAACAACAACAATATTTTGTGGGTTTTTTTGTTTTTGTGGGTGTTGATTATGACCACGGATGGTAACCGATTCTATGTGGTTATTGGTCCGGTTAACGCTTTTTTCTTTTATTTCGGTAACGGTATTTTAGGGGTAACTAGATTTCAGTTATTTCGGTTGCGGGCTTTTAGCGTTAACGGTATTTTATTTATTTCGCTAACGGCATTTTAGATATAAAATAACGTTACATTTTAGTTATTTCGGTAACTTTATTTTAGGGAAAAGATTTTTCAGTTATTTTGGTAACGGCATTTTAACGGTAGCGTTATTTTAGTTATTCAGGTAATGTTAATGCACACCACAATTTTTAGCCCCATTATGCCCGAGTTTTAATGACTTTCTAGTTTATGATCATACTTTGAGAAAATATATATATTTAAAGAAGTTTTTTTCAGATATTGGTAGATTATTTCGGTAACGGTATTTTTATGGTATTGATATTTTAATTATATCGGTAACGGTATTTTACGGATAATGGTATTTCAATTATTTCGGTAACGGTATTTTAAGATATTGATTTTTTAATTATACCGGTAACGGTATTTTACGGATAACGGTATTTTAATTATTTCGGTAACGGTATTTTTGGGATAACGATAGTCAGTTGGAAGGGGTTTGAATCGGAGACAGTATTTGAGCGATATTGACTGCCATCCCTGATTGCGTATATTCTTGTGTATAAGCATTGAATGTACGTATGTATGATGAAATAAATAGAATAATTTAAAATTTGCTTCAAAATTCTTATAGGTCTTCCCACATTTTCACTCATAACTTTTGAACGCGTTAACCGATTTTGATCATTTTCACTAGGAAACTGCTCATAGTATCAACAAACAATTTGACTGAAAATTAGCAACACCTCTTCTGTATTGGCGAAGTATTTTGTATTAACACAGACAGACGGACATGGCTATATCGACTTCTCTATTCATGCTGATCAAGAATATATATAGTTTATGGGGTCCCAGATTTTTTTTAAAAGAATTACAAACATTTGCCTGGCTTGGGTAGCATTGTAACAAGAGAAACTTTCCATTCTGGGGGATATTATTCAAGACGTAAAGTAGCATTGAAAATATGTATAAAGAATTATTTTCAAAGCTGCACGGGGTAACTCTAAAAGCATCTTATTACTAATTTTATCGCTCCCTGATGCTTTTTTGGGTTTAAGTCAACAATTGCCTTTTCGACCGCTTGCATTTGAAATCTGATTGGGTTGGCTGATTCAATCTGTGGTATATTTTGTGAACTATTTGGGGTGAATAATACATTTTTCAAGTCTTCTACGAACAATTCTCCTTTTTCAGAGTCCTTTCTACACTCAAAAAAATAAGTTAGTAGAAAAGTTAGTAAAACGTCTTGTAAATGAGGTAAACAATTTTTAGCAAATTTTTTGCTAAAATCGTGTTTTCAGCTAAAATTTTTGTTATACTTATTCAGCACTTATTCAGTTTTACTAATGCTTTACTAATATTATACTAATGTTTACTAATTAATTTTGCTAAAAAAAATGTGCTGGTAAGCACATTAGTAGTGTGGACGACAACCAGATTGAAAGATACGCGCAGAATGAAGCAGATGTCGCGGCATGTCAAGATGTAGTAGAGAAGAGGAAAATGATACTAAAAAGTACAACTCTAATAAGACATATAAAAAAATCAGCCATGGAAGATTTTTGTATCTGTTTTTCATATAAAAAACAAAATTGAGGATTAAAACAACTTAAATTTTGCGTTGTCAACGGCTTGTGAAATTTATTGTCTATTAATTAAATATAAGACAAAATGAAATATTTAAATTTAATATGTATTTCTAAACTAAATGTTTATAGATTAATAATCTAGTGGTCAAATAGCAAACAAACAAGCATATACAGACATGTAGACAGAGCGAAAGACAAAGACACACATCTTACGTAGATTTTTATGGTTCATTTTTCTTATTGCAAAAACAGGGTTGTTTTTTCGTTTCGTTTCGTTTGCCTTTGTTTATTTTTTCGTCCTTTCAAAGATAGCATCCTTTCAAAGATAGCATCATTTAGACAACCATTGATGTAAGTAGTTGAAAGAAAATTTTTGTTATGTTATATATATTTATTTCTATATATTTTCAGATATTAAATTAATTCATGTCGTCAATGTGGGAAAATGAAAATTTTATATTTCGTAACTATTGTAAATTATTTTTAAAAGAATCACAAAAATATGTTTTATGATTTTCAGCAAATAAATTAACTAAATTACAATTTTTCTACAAATTTTTTGCGTTTTTTTTCAGTCTACTAAAATTTAGCAAAAAATTTATTAATTTTTAGCAAGGCTTTTTATTTCTAATCCACTAAGTGTTAGCAAAACTTTTGCTGAATTTACTAATTTTGTTGCTAAAAATGAGCTCGCTGATTTTCAGCAAAAGATTTTGCTGACATTAGCAAATTTTTTGCAAGCACCCTCCTGACTAAAATTTTGCTGACTCAGCAAAACTTTTTGCTGACTTTACAAACTTTTTTTTTTTGAGTGGAGTAGAGGTGGGCACGTGACACGAAATTTCCGTGAGTCACGTGAATAACGCATGATTCACACGTGATCGTGAGTGAAAACAATTTTACTCACGTGAGTCGTGCGTGAGCGGAGCGTATTTAAAAAATAAGTTCTTGATGAGCGAGTCAAATTTACTGCGTGAGTTTGCGTGATTAAATTTTTTTCAAGTATTTTTTAAGAGTTTGTGCGATTTTTTAGAATGTTTTTTTGTTATTCTTATTTTGTGACTGATACCACAGTGATACATTCTAAGCTTCAGCAGCTAACCACATCTTTCTTATACAAAAACGCAAATTTAAGCGTGAATAGCTCTAAGTTGCAGTTTTTGATTGTTGCCTTACACTTGAAAAAAAGAAAAGTTTGTAAAGTCAGCAAAAATTTTGACGAGTCAGCAAAATGTTAGTCAGGAGGATGCTTGCAAAAAAATTGCTAATGTCAGCAAAAGCTCGCTGATTTTCAGCAACAAAATTAGTGGATTCAGCCAAAGTTTTGCTAACACTTAGTGGATTAGAAATAACAAAGGCTTGCTAAAAATTAATAAATTTTTTGCTGAATTTTAGTAGACTGAAAAAAAACGCAAAAAATTTGTAGAAAAATTGTAATTTAGTTAATTTATTTGCTGAAAATCATATAACATATTTTTGTGATTATTTTAAAACTAATTTACAATAATTACGAAATATAAACATTTTCATTTTCCCACATTGACGACATGAATTAATTTAATATCTGAAAATATATAGAAATAAATATATATAACATAACAAAAATTTTCTTTCAACTACTTACATCAATGGTTGTCTAAATGGTGCTATCTTTTAAAGGACGCAACTGCAGAAGATAATTATAGAAACGAACCAAAAAAATAAACAAAAACAAACGAAACGAAAAAACAACCCTTTTTTGCAATAAGAAAAAGGAACCATAAAAATCTACCTAAGATGTGTTTCTTTGTCTTTGTCTTCGCTTTACTCTGTCTACATGTCTGTATATGTTTGTTTGCAATTTGACCACACTAGATTATTAATCTATAAACATTTAGTTTAGAAATACAAATTAAATTTAAATATTTTATTTTGTCTTTTATTTAATTAAAAGACAATTATTTTCACAAGCCGGTGACAACGCAAAATTTAAGTTGTTTTAATCCTCAATTTTGCTTTATGTATGAAAAACAGATACAAAAGTCTTCCATGGTTGGTTTTTTTATATGTCTTATTAGAGTTGTTCTTTTTAGTATCATTTTCCTCTTCTCTACTACATCTTGACATGCCGCGACATCTGTTCATTCTGCGTATATCTTTCCACACTATTAATGTGCTTATCATCACAATTTTTTTTAGCAAAATTAATTAGTAAAACATTAGTATATTAGTAAAGCATTAGTATAAAACAGTTAAATGCTGAATAAGTATAACAAAAATTTTAGCTGAAAACACGATTTTAGCAAAAAATTTGTTAAAAAATAGTATACCTGATTTACAAGACGTTTTACTAACTTTTGTACTAACTTATTTTTTTTGAGTGTATGTCTTATTATGTAGAGTTGTACTTTTTAGTATCATTTTCCTCTTCTCTACTACATCTTGACATGCCGCGACATATAGTTCTTTCTGCGTATATTTTTCAATCTGGTTGTCGTCCACACTATTAATGTGCTTATCAGCACAATTTTTTTAGCAAAATTAATTAGTAAAACATTAGTATAATATTAGTAAAGCATTAGTATAAAACAGTTAAGTGCTGAATAAGTATAACAAAAATTTTAGCTGAAAACACGATTTTAACAAAAAATTTGCTAAAAAATAGTATACCTGATTTACAAGACGTTTTACTAACTTTTCTACTAACTTATTTTTATGAGTGTAGATGTAGTTAATAGTGTTGTGAAATCCTGCTACTTTTGACTACCCGATACTACTCAATTTGAATTTTGAATTGAGTACTCGATACTATCCGGTACTTTTTGATTTGTATTTTATGTTTTTTTGATTACATATTTTTGAATTTTTTAATTCACATTTATTTTGCACAAACTAAAAACTAAATTCATTTCTCGTTGTTTGTAAAGGGTCCGCCAAATAACTTTTTTTTTTTGAAAATGCTATAAAAAAAACTACTGAATATTTTCTCAAATTTCTTTTTTTATTTGAAAGTACAATCCTTCTGGCTAATAATGGAAAATAATTTCATTCAAATGGCTGCCTCGGCTGGCCATGCAGTAGCCTACACGATCGGTCCAATTTTTATGCACATTATCGATTGTGTGCAGCTGTATTTCACCAATGGCTTCACGAATATTGTCCTTTAAAGTGTCAATTGTCTCTGTCCCATCTCTACTTTCTAGCCCATTCTCCATTTGGATTTCGCAAAGGAGGATAATTGGGCTGGTCTATTTAGACCTTAGCACGCCATAATGAGTAGTCAGTACTTGGGGCAGAGTCCAAACTTTGTAGATATGCATTTAGTGATGCGACGTTCTTTGACTTTAGCAGTTTCTGTAGGTTTCTTGTAGATTCCCTCAACTGAGCTTTAAGTTGCGGAGATCTATGTCGTTGCCACTCTCTTCGGATTCTTCGCTTTTCATTCAATATTCGCTCGACATCTGCTGATGAAATTGTAAATGGTCTGGTATGTCGAGGGTGTTCAGTGGCGAGTTGCGCAGCTGTTTTCATATTCAATTCAAGATTTTTAATGGAGAGGTCGATATCGTTTGGTGTTCTTAGCGGAATATTTTCTGTGCAATGGGTACTAATAAATTTTTGATATTTTAGCCAGTTTATTATTTTGCCACTCGGGCGAACAACATTGTTAGGGTTAAAAACGGTAATAATTGTGCGAGTGTGATCAAAGGAGAGTTCCAGTAATGATTCTACTTGAATTAAACAGAAATCTATAAGATCTGGTATTTTCTGCCGATCAGTCGGTCAGTAAGTGGGTTCTCATCCGGATGCTTGGCATTATAGTCACCAGCTGCCAGAAAACGTGGTCCCAATGATTTAAAGAAATGTGTGTATTTTTCCTCTGTTATTGTGAATCTCGGTGGCAAATAAATTGATGAGATCACTAGGTCTTTGCCAAAATCTTCAAGACACACTGATGTCGCTTGAATATAGTTTTCACGGAGTTCTGGCATTACAAAATGTCTCAGTCGAAATTTAATGAGAATCGCCCCCACATGCTCTGTTCGTCGGGTCTTATGTATCATACAAAGTGTATCCGTGTATTGCGAATAAACTTCTTGGGGTTAAATGAGTCTCAGAAACAAGCATTAAATCTATTTTTTTGTTTCTGAGATAGTATTCAAGCTCGTTTTTATGTTGGTGTATGCTGTTTGCGTTCCAAAAACATATTTTTAAGCTATTCATGGTTTATTTAATACAGCCTGTAATAACATAGACTGCATTGTCATCATCTCTTGCATCATATTGTTTATAGAGCTAGTAAAAGATGACAAAGCCAATTGTGACAATATTTTGTTGTTGTTGTTGTTTTTGTTTTTCTTTTTTCTTTGATATTTTAAATTTTGAATCTCGCTCCTAGACGAGGACAAGAAATTCTCATTGAGTTTGTGATTTAACATAACAAATATCTCTAGAAATTCTAATAACAAGTCCCCTGAAGATTTCTTTGGGCAGGAATGAAATCCGGATAGGGACACGCCTACAACAGATTATTTTTCACAATTTGTTAAATAAGTTTTGGGACGTTAGCACATTTAATTACTATAAATTCAATTAATGTTTATCCCGATGAAAATAAATTTAAAAAAAAAAAAAAAAAAAAAAAAAATTATTTATTGTTTTAACTAGAGTGTCTAGAGTAGACTCAAGTTTACAAAAACTTAGTACTGGTGGCTCCCATTTGGGTGCACAATATCTGGATTATCTTGGGTTTATGTGTGGGGTTGGGTATTTTGGTTAGCATTTTGTGGGTTTGGTTGAGCATTTGGGTAAAGGTTCGATTTGAATCTCAAAACATTTGAATATGAGCGAGCATTATTGTTGCCCTGATCGTTTTGCGATAAAATAGGGTATTGGGTTAGTCTGGTATGGGTTCGAGAGGCTTGTCCTCTATAAGGAACAGAGCGCAATACCGCAGTATATACTGGGCAACCAATATAATTTGCAGTGTGATTCACATTACAATTACTGCATTTTATTACGGATGGGTCATTCCGGGATTTATCACATTTGCTCGATTGGTGAAACTCACCACACATTACACAAACGGATTTAGGATGGCAATAAGCCTTTGTGTGTCCATATTTTTGGCAGTTTAAACATTGAGGTGGTCCCTTACGTTTGTGGGGTTCTTCTACTGTAACTCTGTGATGGAGCGGAAATCGAAGACGATAGATTGGATGTGGTTCACCATTTTTTAATCTAACATAGCCGGGTTCAAACTCAACAGGGAATAAGGGTTGGGGAATATTTTCACGATTTCTGATATTTGAGACATTTTTTATCTTAAAGCCCTCAATCTCTAAGGCCTTGTGTATTTCTGATGGGTCAACAGATGAATCTATCCCTTTAATGAATACTTAAAGACCTCAACTACTTTTCAGCTGGTAGGTGTAAAAATTTTTATTACGAGCTTCAAAGTCAGATACCAATTTTCGGAAGTCATTTTCAGTGTTAAAATGGATTTTGGTTTCACATATTTTTACCTTTTTGATCGGGGTTACGTAAAAAGAGTTTTCTCCAACAATTATAATTAATAATTGAAAAATTTCATTAGAATTTTGTTCTCTTAGATATAATGGTGGGGGTTTTGGTGACTTACCGACTGTTGGAGCTTCTTCGGTTTCACTTGCCAACAAGGCGTACCGATTTGTGGTTACGGATACCTCTTCATCATCCCTTGATTGTTTAGAGGATGAAGCAATATTAGCCGATCGTGGACTACGTTACCGTTTAAGTACTGTAAAATATCTCTCTACTCCCTTTTGTGTCTGTTTAGGGGTAACAAGATTTTTCTGTACATTTGTCTCAGTAAGTGCAGTTTTGGGTATATCACCATTTGGTGCGACTATTACCGGCTGTTGTAAAGGTATAGTACTATGTAACACTTGTTGCTGCTTGTGTTTCAAGCTGAGTTTGATTCAGTGTTACCATACTGCCAGTTTTAACTGTTTTTTTTTCCAGTTTTTTAGGATGCGTAACAGTTTTCCAGTTTTTCATGAAAACAGTTTTTGTTTAATTTCAGCCTTTTTTCCATTTTTTTCAGTTTTTAACAGTTTACCTGCTCGATTTACTTTCTTTTACTTGAATTTATAAATTTAATACAAAAGTTGCACAAAATGTTTCAATAAAATATAATACTACGCATTGAATGCAACTGTGTAGTAAGTTTTAATTCCCTTTTTAGCATTTGTTTGTGTTAAAATTTTGTGGAATCAAACGAAATGAAAATCAAATTTAATCAAAAAATGTATAACTGATATTTTTATGTAATTAAGTAAGATCTCAAAATGTGATGAATTATTTTGTTTTTTTTATGGTTTTGTAGCTATTTTTTGCTATATGTTAAATAATTAATATAAATATAAATATGTTTTTTTATATTATTTTTTTTTTTTACTTTAAACAAGTACACAGAAAAAAAAACATATTATTCCTATTGTTAATTAAAATGTAGTTTTATAACAGAGCACAACTTGTGATCTGTAATAACATAAATTTGAAAATATTTTTTTTTTTGTGTATATAAATATGTTATGTGTTTAATGTTTTTTATGTTGTTTTATGTTTAAATAAAATGCAATTGAATTCAAAGTGCACATATTAACTGTTTTTTCTACTGTTTTTTTATTTAAAAAAAAACAGTTTTTTCTTACAGTTTTTTGAAAAAAATACATAGCAACACTGGTTTGATTATAAAACAAAGGTCGGCATTTCATAGCACAATTGTGCAAAGACCACTTCACACATAAGGTCTGTCTGCGTACACATATTTTGCATCATTTTGTGCAAAATGTTGCAAAAACTTGCAAAATGTTGTCTGCGTACTCCAAATCTCTTGCAGCGAGAGGCCAAAAAGAGATTTTTTTGACAGTTGGAAGTTAGAGAACTTGCAAAATGTTGCTGGAGAAATTTCTTCTTGCAAGATTTTGCAACTAGTTTGAACAGCTGTTTTTATTTACTGTTTGAATGAAATAATTTTTGTGAAATGAAAATATTTATTTATTTATTTATCAATCTCTTCTTTGGAAGATTCTCTACCAGATTAAAACCACAATCATATTTGTGGGTGGGGTTTAAGGCGTTAATTTTTAATATCAAAATAGGCCTTTTTTGCCGTATTTTGTGAAAGTAACTATGTGTGGGATGGACATATCTAATTAAGTAGGAGGAGCTTATCCACGATTATGGTAGCAATCTCTTCTTTGGAAGATTCTCTAGCAGATTAATGCATCAATCATAATTGTGGGTGGGATTTAAGGGGTTAATTTTTAATTTCAAAATAGGCCTATTTTGCGAAAGTACAATGTGTGGGATGGACATATCTAAGGAAGTAGGAGGTTTTGGTATCAATCTCTTCTTTGGAAGATTCTCTACCAGATTAATACCACATATGCTAAAATTCTTTTGCTTTGTTATTTCAATTGTTTACACACCGATCAGCTGTTTTCTTGCAAGATTTAACTGGATACTGTCTGCGCACTTTTTGAGATATTTTCAGCCGACAGAGTAAAATTGGTCTTACTCTCCCAAAAACAATTACTGAGTATTTTCTACTGGAAAAGTACCCAGACAGACCTATATACTTATGCTCTCTCATTTAGTTGTCGATGAGACTCTGACAAGTGTAAATGCGGCGGATGCTTTTATATTTTTTTCAGCAATACTTACCCAACAAACATTTATATTTAATAATGAATTACGAAAAATATTTTATGATTAATAATGCATTTGGTAACATGCAATGCATTTTATGTTATCAAATTTAAGACACATTTTATTAATAAGAAATTGTCATAACTGTTTAAATAAATCTGTTTGGAAGTATTAGAAGTTCCGTTTGTAAATCAATATCGTTGTTAATTTCTTTTCTACGTTTTCCCATTCCAAAAACTTCAGCATTCCTTTTTTTAAGTCATACAACATGTTACGACAATTTAAAATATGTATATTTAAGTGAAAAGCGTAACACTTTACCTACACACAAAAAAAATTGTTGCCAATAACTTGACTAAAATAGCCCTATATATCTTGTTAAATTTTCCAAAGTTTTTTTCTTAAAAATTTAAAAACTTATTTAAATTTTACAAAACAACTTGGATAGGGCTATTTTAGCCAAGTTATTGGCAACTATTTTTCGTGTGTAAGGAACTATAATGGTATTTTGGAACGCTCGATTTGTGTTTGCTGGGTAGTTCGCTCTCGATAGGAATACAATTTAGTGAGTTCATACAATTTATAATTTTTTTAGATTTTTTCTTTATATTTTTTTAACTGGCTTTTACGATTGAGCTATTTTTCAAAAAAAAGGGTGATTTTTAGCAAATTTCTTTTTAGCAACACTGTTTTTTCCACCTCAGATGTTTTTGAGTAACATGTTACTGCTAAACATGTTCCGTTTGGTCTATAATTCAACCATGAATCAAAATTAAATTAAAATAAATTCAATGTTATTATCAAAATTCATGCTCGGTTAAGAAAGTGCAAATTGTGTTCAGCGACGAAGCTCATTTCTGGTTGAATGGATACGTGAACAAGCAAAATTGCCGAATTTGGTTTGAATGTACTATTTGGTGTGGATTATGGGCCTGTGGCAATATTTGACCGTACTTTTTCAAAGACGACGAAGGCAGGAACGTGACTGTGATTGGCGAGCGATGATTACAAATTTTTTTTTGCCCAAAATGGAAGAGCCGGACTTGGGTGACATGTGGTTTCATCAAGAGGGTGCCACGTGCTACACAGCAAGCGAAACAACGGCCCAATTGAGGGTCGAGTTCGGTGAACAGTTTATTACACGTTTGTGACTGGTCAAGATCGTGCGATTTAACGTCTTTAGACTATTTTTTGTGGGGCTATGTGTAATCTGTCTATAGGGACAAGCCCGCCAATATTGAGGAATTTACCCGTGAGATACCGGCCGATATGTTGTAGAGTATGCTAATATTTGACCCAGCGTAGCCGCGGTCAACATTTACATGAAATCACCTTTAAACATGAATTATATAGATCGTTCTATCGACTCAAATGAAGATTTTATAAATTTCTCTAAATTTTATGTGTTTTTTTTTTTTTTAATTAAGTCCGAAAAAATCACTCTTTATATGGAAAATAACGAGAATGTTGGACCAACAAAATGGGCAAGATATACAGTTTATTTGAAAAGGTTGAATAATGTATCGGATTATTTCTACTGATAATTTTTTATACCATATCTTTATTTTTATAAAAAAAAATATTGTTATAGAAAAATATATTTTTATAAAAAAAATAATTAAAATTGAAATCCAACTATTAACGTATGGGTGCTTTTATTTGTCAAGATTTTTTTTCCAAATCAAGATTTTTTTAGTGAATGTCCAAATTTTAATCTGGCAAGCCTAATGTGCATAAATGTATAGAACTTTGAAATGGAATAAAACAAAGATGAATTTTTTAAATTTACATGAAATTTAATTATTCGAAATATAATCTTCTGGCATTATAATTTAAATATGACTTCAGGCATATGACCGACACGGCTGGCTCGGACGTAGTCTAATCTGGAGGTCCAATTTTCGATGACTTTTCCAACATTTGTGGCCGTATATTGGCAATAACGTGGCGAATGTTGTCCTCCAAGTGGTCAATCGTTTCGGGCTTATCGGCGTAGACTAGCAACTTCAACGTGAAACTACCAAACGTTTCCTTTAATAAATCAATTGTGGCATGAGGTGTCTGACATGTTGAGCCGTCTTGTTGAAACCACTGCTGCTGCACATCATGGTTGTTCAATTGATGAACGAAAAAGTCAGTAATCATCGCTCTATAGCGATCACCATTGACGGATAGACTGATTGGGGTCTTCTTGTACGACGTCTCTCTGAATGCATATTATCATTTAGAGTAAACGTGGTGCGAAAACGTTCCATAGTTAATCTAATTAATTTCTCTATTTCGAACAGAACCATGATTTTCAAAATTAATTTGCACAATTTGGAAGCTTTTTTTCAGGCGTCAGTCTATTCATGTTGAAATGCCAAACCAAACCAAACACAAATCACTTGACTTAAAGCTCTATACCTTTATAAAAAACACCCTTTACAACTCTTTTTTGCGCAAAGGAAAAAGAAACGTAAAAAATACCTAAGATATGTGTCCGTGTATTTCGTTTTATCACGTCTACCTGAACGTATATTTGTTTGCACTTGATAGCTAACAAAATGGTAGCTAGTTAAAAAAGTGTTGCCGACTAAAAGTTCTATACATGTATAAAAAATAAAAAATCAGTCAAATTTGTTTGCTAATCGGTTCACATTTGCCAAAGTAACAAGCACTTAAAAATTTTCAATAGGCGATGTGGTCAACTTTGGTGGCATATTAATCACCATGTGTAAGCAAAGAGTGTCTAAAATGACAATATCCTAATATATAACTTCTCCAATTGCTATGTGGATTGGGCCAGTAATATACTTATTACCACTTTTCTATACTTATTACCACTTTTTTTTTTGAGAACACACCACTGTGCAACGGTGGCAAGTACGTTCAAACCAACGGCTGGCCACTGTTATCAATCGGGTAACAGGACAATACTGGCAGAATTGTTAACCCCACGTTCGTCGCATAACCGTCCGTCGCCGACGCTTTGCCAACACTGTGCCAATTGTATTCTTCTGCCTGGGCAATTAAACATATTATCTCGAAATTAAATATGAAGCGCCATATATGTATTTAAAAGTTTTCATCGCATTTATCGGATTCAAAAAGCATTAGATTCCTAAGATTGTTCCCATTCTCACTCATCATATGTTAAAATAATGCAGTTTTGAAGCAAATGCAATTATTACATGCATTCAAATTAAAATTTAAACATTCATAAATCGTTAATTTAGCATTTTTTTATATAAAATAAACTTTGAGAATTTTGAAAATAAAATCGTTTTTTGTAAACTTAAATCTCAGTTTGAACTAAAATTTTTTTAAGTGTGCAATTGTAAAACTGTTTGTCAGTTTTTCTACACACAGAAAAAATATTTGCCATTTGCAAACTAAAATTCGGTTACAACGACTAAAATCGGTTGGTACAGCAGAATATTGGGTTTCACATCAAAATTCGGTTAACGCAGCTGAATTTTAGTTGCAACACCCAAACTATTCTGAAATCACATTTGAATAAGGTTATACTAACCGAATTTATTGGTTGTAGAAACCAAAATACACTTTTCAATTTGGTTGGCATTTTATTTTTCTGTGTGTATAAATGAATATTACACAGTAATTTTACTAACTAATATTAAATTTACTATTTTGCAGATCTGCAAGAGCTTTAATTGCCAACCGCATTTCATTTACTTTGGGCGTAACAGGACCGTCGCTTATATGTGATACGGCATGTTCCAGCTCAATGACCGCCTTGAACTTGGCATACGAACACCTTCGAAATGGTTTTGTTGATGCAGCCATAGTTGGAGGAAGCAACATACTTTTAAACCCATATTCTACTTTACAATTTTCACTTCTTGGAGTTCTTTCGCCCACTGGCACATGTCACCCCTTTGATGAATCCGCTAATGGATATGTTAGATCAGAGGTGGTTAGTTGTTTGTTCCTTCAGAAAAAAACAGATGCCAGACGAGTGTATGCAACTCTTGTTCATTCAGCAATTAATTGCGATGGCTTTAAACATGAGGGAATAACTTATCCCTCGGGAGCAATACAGGCGAAATTAATTTCAAGTTTTTACGATAAAGGAAAGATGGATGCCAATGAAATTGGATTTTTAGAAGCTCATAGTACTGGTACTGTCGTAGGTGATCCCGAAGAATGTAAAGCTATAGATGAAGCAATTTGTCAAAAACGCAAAAATCCTCTTTTAATTGGTTCGGTAAAATCAAACTGTGGCCATGGCGAAGCAGGTTCAGGAGTTATTTCAATAGTTAAAGTATTACTAACTCTAAATAATAATTATATTCCGCCCAATATAAACTGCAAGATTCTGCGAAGAGCAATACCGTCCCTAAACGAAGGACGTCTTGTAGTAGTAACTGAAAAAACCAAACTGACTAAACCATATATTGGTATTAATTCATTTGGTTTTGGTGGGGCAAATGGCCACGCACTGCTTAAACAATTCAATAAGGAAAAGCCCAGCTCACCAAACGGTCTTACAAACGATCTGCCATACTTAATGCTTTGGTCCAGTCGCACTGAAAAGGGCATTAATACATTTTTCGATAATATCGAATCTCGCCCATTTAATTTTGAACACTTAGCTCTTCTGCGGTCAGCCCAAGAGGGCGGAATTCAAGGTATGATGTTCCGGGGGTATGGTATTTTTAAACCAAATAATGATCCATCGAACCCTAAGCCGGTTTCTGTATCGAGGAGAATTCAACATAACGATGGTGTTAAGCGTTCGATTGTATGGGTATTTTCTGGCATGGGATCCCAATGGGTTGGGATGGGAAAAGACTTAATGAACATCAAAGTATGTGCCGAATCGATTTTGCGCAGCCACACCGTGCTAAAAGCACATGGAATCGATCTCATTAAAGTGATAACAAGTGATGATAAAGGCGCATTCGAAAACATTTTGAACTCATTCGTTGGCATTACCTCTATACAAATAGCGTTAGTCGATCTTCTGCGGGAACTGAATGTTATACCAGACCTTATTATTGGCCACTCAATGGGAGAGACGGCATGCGCCTACGCTGATGGCAGCTTAACGGCTGAACAGGCCATAATAGCATCTTATTATCGCGGCAAAGTAAGCGTCGATATACCCAAAATTCGAGGCTCTATGGCGGCAGTTGGGCTGGGTTTCAAAGACATTCAAGCGCTGCTGCCTCCCAGCATAGAAGTAGCCTGTCATAACAGTGCTGATTCATGCACAATATCTGGTCCTATTGAAGATGTTTCAAATTTTGTTGAAATTCTTAAATCCAAAAATATCTTTGCAAGAGAGGTACCTTGTTCAAATATTGCATATCATAGTAGATACATTGCACAGTTTGGACCGACACTTTTAAAATACTTAAAAAATGTCATACCGAAGGCCAAGCTCCGCTCTAACAAATGGATCAGTACGAGTGTACCGTCTCAGAAATATAATCTGAATGATAGCAAATACTGTTCCGCCGAGTACCATACCAACAACCTCCTCAGTAACGTCTTATTCGAAGAAAGCTCAGCATATCTTCCAAGAGATGCATTAACAATAGAAATTGCACCACATGCATTACTTCAGAGTGTTCTGAAATCATGCATTCCAGATGGAATTCACATTGGACTTGTCAGGCGTAATGTCAAGGACAATGTATTGCACTTATTAGAAGCCCTCGGCAGGTATGTGTATTATAATAAAGTCAAAAATTATAAATTTCTATTTCGAGCTGGTCAGCATTATTACACATTAAAGTGGTTCACTTTAGTTTTTTTTTATTTCAAATGGTACTAGTAGTGCGATTCCGTAACGTATAAAGAACAAAATTCAGTTGTTACATTGCCAAAATTCGATAAATAACAACAAAATTGATTTAAAGTTATTCTTTAATTTTGTCCAACGATATCTGTTGTTGTGAAAAAAAATCGTTAAGTTATCAACGAAAAATTTATTGTAGCTTAAGGTAACGATTTTTGTCGTTACCTGATAACATTTTTAAGTAAATAAAATTTAAATGAACAGCGTTTATCGGTATCTCTTGAAAAATATAAAAAAAAAATACTGAATAACATTTTTGGTAAGGCGCTTAGCAAAATGGCCCCAATAAATATGACCCCAATCTTGAAATGAAAATTAGCCTAATATTTTAAATTTTGGAGCATATTTTCATATATTACTTTAAGGCTCTTATTCATTATGCAAAATAATTTTGCAAATGAATAATTATTCCAATTTATTAAAATAATGAAAAATTACCCGAAATTATTTAAAACCAAAAACATTGAGTAGCATAGCATAATTTATTGAAAAAAAAAAATGTTATTATGTGCAAACTTGCGTTGAATCAATGTCGTCCGCTCTACGGTAATGACACTAATACTTATATTCATAAGACATAAGATTCTATTCGTTGCATACTTTTAGGTGCTTGCACGACATCGTAACAATATTGTGGTTTCTATCGTGAGAAACCACGCAAATATTTGGTTCCACCAGTGCTTCTAATACTTTTTCCTCAGATTTCTCCTCACAAGTTAAATATTCCTTTTCGTGAAATATAGCAGGTATATTATCTGAGCATATACACTGATAGAATTATCCTTCATGACATTAATGAAACAATTTCATAGAATTTGTTCATAGATTCAGTGAAGAATTTCATTATATTCAAGTTATTTTATTAATATTAAGAAATTTTTCACAAACTTTTTTATTAAAATTTCATAGCTTCACAAAAAAATTAAGTTGATTTCATAAATTATCTCTCCATAAATTTAACAAAAATTTTCTAGAGCTATGAAATTAATTTTTTTTTCTTCTCATAATTTTGTTAATTTTCATACATTTCAAACTTTAGTTTTAAGATTTAATTCTCAAGTGTTCAACATTTTTTATAAAGTGATTTATTATTTCAATAAAGACTTTTATTAATTTCGGACTTTTATGAAATTGTTAAAAAAATCATATGAAGCTGCTCATTGGCTTATATTATATATATATATGCATTGGA
This sequence comes from Delia radicum, assembly GCA_021234595.1. Lineage (NCBI taxonomy): Eukaryota > Metazoa > Arthropoda > Insecta > Diptera > Anthomyiidae > Delia > Delia radicum. The sequence continues at coordinate 70,792,682 of CM037851.1, read as the reverse complement.
TTACATTATACGAGTATGTATATATATTATATATGCAATGTATTTTCCAAAACATTCAAGAAGAGTTTTATTAATTCAAAGAACTTCTTAATATTAAAAAAAATTATGAAACTGTTTCAAACAATTTATCATCCCTTCATTTTTGGAATGATTCAATAGTTTACAAAATAGTTTTATAAAAGTTTCAATGGACGAGTTCCAGTGACAATATTCATTAAAGCTATGAAGAAATTCATTACTGAAGTGAAGATCTCTCAGTGTACCACTCTGCTTGCGAACAATCAACATTTTATACGCAAAAAGTTTCCTATTTTGGTTGGTAATATTGTCGCCCGGAGGGTTTGGAATGTTTAAAATCAAAACTTAAGCTTGCTATGACGTCACTTATACATGTTCCGAATTTCATTGCAATCGGACTATATGTGCAGTTGGACTTATCGGAAACATAGCTATGGTGTCGGAAACTTTATAATGTGCACATTGTTTATAGTGCACAAACAAAATTGTCTCATGTAACCGCCGAGAACTGCAATTAGACTCTAATTGCAGTTCTTATTAGAGTTAAGAAAACATGTATCCATTAACAGTGGTGGTCTCCAATTTATTCTTTGTCATATTATTATTCTTTGTCATATTATTATTTCTTTTTAAAGGCTTTTTAATGTTTATATTATTTGAATGTATTGAAAACAAGCCTGTGGTCGTCAAATGGTTAACAGTCAAGGTAAAAAAATGATGGCAATTAACAGAAACATCGGCAACATTGTCTATTATATATATTTCACCAATATAATTTAGGTTAAAAAGATTTTAAATTGAAATTAACAAAAATTATTTGTCATGGGTGTGCTAATTTGATGGCCACCACTGTATGTACCAACTCAATAATTTTTAAAATATAAATTCGATATTGCTAGTGGTCGAAATAATTTGGGTCAAATGAGATTAATTTATTGTTATGATAAATTTTTCAATAGATTTGTATGAAATTTATGTCTAATTTTATCTCACTTTTTCTGTGTTCTGCCCCAATTCTGGAGAAGAAAAAAAGTACATCTCTCTGGTAACTTATGAATTATCTTAGTTTTTATTTGTTGTATGTAATTTGGGTGCATATATTTTGAACTGTGAGACATGTAGTTACTTAAATTTCGCGAATATGTGTAAAAATGTTGCCGATTTTTTTAATTTTTTTCTATCCCGATCAAAAAAAAAGTTATATCTCAAATACAAAATCAGATATTTCTTCGTATTCATGTTTATCTAAAAATTGGGGAACTCAGCTATAGCCGATTAGATCTCTCAAATGTATTATCGGATTAAGTTAGATCCTACTGGATCCCAAAATATACAGTGGGATGAACTTAGATCTACTTGCATATAATAAGATCCAAAAAGATATGTAATTTTTGGAGTGTGGAATGAGATATTTTGATATTAAATAGGATTTACTTACATCACATGTCATGTATTATTTTTAATAATAATATAAAAAAATTTTAAGTAAAATTATTTGGATATCTGCGCATATATAACTATATATGTGGTTATTTATTGCAATATGTAATTATGGCTTATACACATGGAAAATATTAATGATGTTGGGCCATATAAAATGATTTCTCAAACTAAATTGTTAATCTTAATGTCTTATATAATTATTTCTTGAATTTCATTATTTATATGACATTATACATAAGCATCTTATACATATAACACACAAAAATATTTTTTATAAGACAGCCTATATTATTATATTATAAATTCGATAGCTTATATGTTACCATATATGGTTACTAGGGCGGGTCGATATAAAAATCGTTCAACGTTCAAGGAAAATCGAATTCTATTGATCAAAATAAGAAACTTTGCCGAAGAAACCATACCTCTAAAACGAATTCTGATGGCCCGACTTTTGACCCGTAGGGTCAAATTTAGAAAAAGCCCACTTTGATATTTCAGAAGGTAGGAGGAATCTCTCCAAGATTATGGGAGATACTTCTTCTCCGGGAGACGCGCTAGCAGATTAATGCATAAATCATCATTCTAGGTGACCGTTAAGGGGTTAAAAATTAAGTTGAAAGAGAGCCTTTTTAACCGTGTTTTTATAGCAAAATGTGCAAATCTCGGGATAGAGATATTTCAGAAAGTAGGAGGAGTCTTTCCAAGATTAGGGTCTCTATTTCTTCTCCGGAAGACGCTCTAGCAGATGCATGTATAAATTATATTCGATTGGGGCACTCTAAATGGGTCAAAGTGGAATTTTTCAAAATTTGACCCTACGGGTCAAAAGTTGGGACATCAGAATTCGTTTTAGAGGTATGGTTCCTACGGCAAAGTTTCTTATTTTGATCCGCAGAATACGATTTTCCTTGAACGTTGAGTGATTTTTTTATCTAATTTAATAAAGGTCAATATATAATAATATATCACTATATATGTCAGCTCAAAAGAAACATATAATAAGATATGCCCATGCATGACACCATATATAATCACATATTATAATATATTTTAACATAAGACCATATAAAATTTTTTGAACTCGGTATGCGAAAGATGTGTGTATCAGTTCAACAATTATACAATTATACAAAAAATAATTGAAGAAATCATGAATCTTACATAGGAGGGAGCAAAAAAATTTTGCAAAGTTTTGTTCGGCTTAAGGCCATGGGTTTAAATAGATAATAAAAATCAAAGTTTTAAATTTTGGTTTTAATTATTAAATTTTTTTTCGATATTTCGAGCAATCCTTGTTGTTAATCTTCCTCGTTGTTCATATTTAGTTATCTGACTAGTAACTATTCAAATTTGTAATTTGATTTTATCCAAAATAGTCACGACAATAACGCGTTAATTCTAAATAAACTCAATTTCCCCAATATAAAAATAAAACTCAGTTAAGGATGCTTATACACGATTGCTCTGAAATGCTTACCAGCAAGACGAGTAAGAAGTACCTGACTTGTTGCGATACCAGCTTTGAAAATTCATTTCCAAAAACTGAGTAGTACATATCGCTCATTTACTTCAAGAACGTCATAACTCAAAAAACATGATTTTTGAGTTAATTAATCGTATTGATATCTTGCGTACTTACCTCTTGAGAGAAAGCATTTCGTTATTTTTTTCTTCAAGGTGGGAGTAAATTGAAATCTTTAAACTCGTTTTCTACAAAATCAAAATTTTTGAGTTATGACGTTATTGAAGTAAATGAGCGATATATAAAAAATTTAATATAAATCTGAAAATTGCAAATATTTTAATAATTTAATTTGACACTCAGCACTTATTATAAAGGTTCAATGACATTTTTTTTTTACAAAATTTTCACGGAGTTTTAATTCTTTAACGATAAATACTATAGACATTATAAAGTTTCTGACACCATAGTTTTATTTCCAAGAAGTCCAACAGCGTTATCAACTAAATTTTGGACAAACATGTCTTCATGAAAGTTGACCACTGTATATCCTTTAAAATGAGCCACAAAACGTTTAAAAATCTTAACTTTTCAGTGAGTTATGATAAGAATCAATTGTCCATGTTAAAAAAAATGCTCTTATTGCTTTTTATCAGGGACCGAAAATAACAGTTATTTTTAAATGTTTAAACAAAAACAGCATATTGAGGCAAATGTGGCATTCAAGTATACCATATTGATCTTTGTGGAAAAGTCTTTCATAAAATGATCTGCTTTTTTAAATTTGGATGTTATATTTTTCGAGCAAATATGAAAGTTATTTTGTGACTTTTATTTTTTCGAACAAAAATAAAAGATACATATTTTTCAAAAATGCATAATTTTTTTTTTTTTTTTGAAAAGTTCATATGAAACGCATCAGACTGTGAGGAATCCCGATAAAAATAATCTTTATGGGAATTTTTAATTGCCATAAATATAAAAACAGTTTCTTTAAAAAGTAAAAATCGAAAAATAACTTTTATTTTTGCCCAAAAAAATAAAAATCGCAAAATTACTTTTTTTTTTTTGCTCAGCAAAAATAAAATTCTGGAAACAAATTTTATTTTTGCTCGAAAAAATAAAAGTCACAAAATAACTTTTTGCATCCGACCCAGTAAAAAATTTTCTTGTTTTTAGAAGCAAAATAAAACGAATGCGCTGATGTAAGTGCTTACTATTACATCATACTGAGAAGCAGCAAAAGAAACAAATAATTTTCGAATAAAAATAAACAAACAAAAATGTTGAGCTTACTGTTTTCCCTAACAAGGATGCAGGTTGTAATGCAGAAAGTTTCATATCGTGTATTATAAACGATCTGTACCAATTTTTCCGAGTAAATTCCGATTGTGTTTGCTGTTTTGGAGTATGTAATAAAAATTAATTAGTCATTTAACTGTTTCTGAGCTAGCACGTGAAGCGTCAGAAACATTGAAATGATTATATTATATGTCAAAAATTTTAACAACAAAAAATTAATGGGTGTAGAATTTTATGTAAAATAAATTATTTATGGTATATTCATGTTATTACTTTTAATCGTTATAATATAGTCATGAAATATGATTTTACTGCAAGCCATGAAATCACAGCTTTTTATAAGCGGTAAAATCAGCGCTTATTTTGCCCAAAAGTATTGCTTCCAAGTGGAATTTCGCCATATAAAAATCATAGCATATGTAAGCAGGTTTGTAAGGGATTCTTTTTGGCTTACTACCTTACAAACCTGCTTGCATGTAAGCAGCGTTTTTTACTGGGATACCTTGACAAATAACACGAGATATTTTTATATTTTTTTTAAAGATTTTTTTTATATATTGCCAATAATATAGAAAGCAAATTTCAACTTTTAACGGGCATAAACATTTTTTAAAAAATGAGACATAAAAAAAAACTTAAACTCGAAAATTTTGAAAGTTTCAAGTTTAGATGAGTAATTTTTTTTAGCGGGTTAAAATGTTCAGCATATGCGCATATCGAAACATTTGGGCATGGTACCATTTTGAAATAAAAAAATAAATAATAACCAACTTATTAGACTTGCTTGCACTATTTCATTTCGATCAGATGAGCTCTTTTGTCACCAGAAATATGTTAAATAAATAAAAATTTAAAATTTTGCGAAATTATTTAATCACAAATATTTTTTGTGTTACATATAACTCAAATTGTTAGAAGCTGAACATAGACCTTTTACGGTATATTTAACCTGTTTTAACCAGATGCCAAAAATATACATATGCCCTCCATATGTCCATAAGCTGGAGCTCTGTAATTTGTTCGCAACAAAAAACTTATAACCCTAACATCCAAATAATTCAAACCTTTTCAAAACGGTTCATAATTTTCGTTTTTATTGTTTCTTAGGAGCTACTCGAAACACAAAACAAGAGTGGCCGAAATATTTATGATCAATGGTCGGTGATCCTAAATATTTCGGCCACGCTGGTTTTAAAGACGTAGCCAGATTTTTCACTTATGGGCCAGATTTCTCGCATATTTGCATAATTCAACGCAGTTTTATATACATACAATTTTAAAAATCAAATATTTTATCGTAGTTTTCTATGATAAAAACACTTTAAAAAATGATTGTAAATTTACTACTATAAAATGAGAAAAGTTGTATGTAATATTACGCAAATTCGGTAAATTTAAACACAAAATGCGTAAAACTATTTTGCACATACTTTTATATTATCCCAGCAAAAAATTTCCAAAAAGGTAAGCGGGTTTGTAATCAAGCATTTTGGGCAGAACGCATTCCTTACTAGATTACCTACTCGATTCTTTTAACAGGGCGTGAGACTAAAATAATTGATTCTTTAGAATTGATTATTTTTTTTACCGAAGAACTATTTACTTTATATTTTAAGAACTACATACATTTTTTAATAAAGAAATAGTTCCATTGTTAAACTACGAAGTACTTACACAAAAAAAATAAATAAATAGTTCCCTAGAAAAAATAAGAACTAGTAGTAGTAGTAGTAGTAATTCTTTATTTTCCAAAAACGTTATAATAAAAAAAATTTTACAATAGAATAATTAATTATTAAAAATTTAAGAATATTACTTACGGCTTTGACATAGTCGTTAGCCGGAAAAAATCGGTTTAATAACATATTTTAAATTATACCAACAATATTTATATTAGTGATTATACTCATTAATTAAAAATTTTCGATATTGCAAAGCATTAACAATGTAGTTTACTAAAATATCCCAACTAAAATACTCTCCATTTAAAATTTGAATAAGATCTACCTCAGATATTGATGTGTTTTTAAACAATTGCAACCTAAGACTGTTAAAAATAGGGCATCTGCAAATAAAATGCTGAATATCTTCATTTTCCTTCATGTTGCAAAGTGAGCATAGCTTGGAGTTATTTCTTGAGAATCGTGTGGCATTTAGTTCAATAAGGTCACATCGGGCTTTGAAAATCCACATCACAGTAGTTTGACTGTAGTTATTCATAAAATAATATTGGCCTGTGGTAAAATTTAAATTCTTATAAAACGTAACAGTTTGTGAAGCTCTTTGTAAGCGTTCTTCACAATATTTTACTCTTAAAAAGTCCAGTACAAGGTTTTGTTTGTTATTCCACTGCAATAATGTTATACCTGGTTGCCACTCTATGTAGTTGTGTAATTCATTAAAACTTTTTGCCCAAAATATTTGTTTTTCCAAGATTTTTTTACTAAGTTTATGTGGAAGTCTAGCATCAGAGTACTCAAACAACGTACGCCTTATGTAACTGAAGTTCAATTCTAATGTATACAAGTGGCAATCTTCCAAACCAGATTCTAGCATTAGGGTATAATTAGGTGTTGAATTTGGTAATTTCAGTATTCGCTTGAGAAAATATCTCTGTAATTTATCGATCTCTTCAAAGTGCGAATGACCCCAGACTTGGGCTCCATACGATTGGATTGCCCTGCTTACTGCTTTAAATAAATTATATTTTGATTTTGTAGTTAGAAAATTTTTATTCAGAAATGATTTCCATGTGGAATTTATGCTGCTTTTTGCCAATTTATTTCTATTACAAACATGTTTAGTAAACACCATTTTTGGCGTTGAAATCATTCCCAGATAGTTATATTCATTAACTATATCAATTTCTTCTCCTTTAAAGAACCATTTTTCTCTATTAGCTATTCTTCCTCCATTTCTAAATATCATTATTTTTGATTTTGAAAGATTGACTTCTAAATTCCAACGTTCACAATATACTTCAAGATTTTGCATCATTTTTTGCAATATATGTATTTCTTCTGCCAATATCACAATATCGTATGCATAAAGGAGAAGCCTAATATTTAGTTCATCTACAAAAATACCGCCTTTGAGTTGATCGAGCAGATCATTAACATAAAGGGAGAATAAAAGTGGAGAAAGCAAACAGCCCTGTTTTACACTAGATATTGTATCAAATGGTTCAGAAAGTTCGCTTCCATTCCAGACTGCAGATTTAGTGACCGAATAAATGTTTTTCTAGAAAATAAACCATTTTCGTAGAGACTCCAAGAGAATGTAATTTAAATATAAGTGATTGACGACAAACTTTATCAAAAGCAGCCTTAAAATCTACGAAAAAGGCGTAGACTTTTTTCTTTTGATGTAATTTTAAATTCACAATTGCTGCTAGGTTATAAATGTTATCTACTGTTGAGTAACCTTTTCTAAACCCTGATTGATATTCGGTTATAATTTTGTTTTGTTCCGTCCAATTATAAAGTCGTTCACTTATGATTCCCATCATTGTTTTTGCTATACAATTCATGAAGGATATCCCTCTATAATTGTTTGCCATATTTGGGTTCCCTTTTTTTAAAATTGGGTATATTACACTCATTGTAAGTGTTTTATCCACTTCCATTTTGTGAAAAATATTGTTATAACACTGAGCTAATTCTACCAATAATTCCGTTGGTGCGTTTTTAAAAAATTCGTAAGGTACTCTGTCTTCCCCTGGCGCTTTATTAATTTTCGCCTTGTTAAGGACATGCAATATTTCCGTTGTTGTTATGTTTGAATCCAAAACGGTATTTGTGTGATAAAGTGGGGCATAACTCACGATGTTAGATGTTTGAGGCGGATTTAATAAATTCATAAAATATGTTCTAAAGTCTGATGACGATACATGTGAAAGTTCACGATTAGGCTGATTTCGTATTTCCCTTGGAAGTTTCCACCAAGTTTTGCTATCATTGACGTAATTTATTTTTGTTTCCAGTTTTTTATAATAATTAACCTTACTTTCTTCGCATATAACTTTGTAAGATTTATTAGCTTGCTGGTATTTCTTCTTGTCTTCAGCATTTTGAGATTTTGTAAATTTTCTTAATAAGTTAAATGATTTTTGTCTTGCATTATTACATTTCCAGTCAAACCATGTACTTTTAGCTAAGTAACCTTCATCTTCTTTTTGTTCTTGATGTGTTGACCGTTTTATTACATTTGTTATCATGTTAAGATCTAATGAAGTATTATTTTCTTTTAATTGGATAATATGGTTTTAACATTTTCTGAATAACTCTCCTTTTGCCTTTCGTTCCATTTTAGTTTTGGTAACAAGTTATTTGATTTAAAAAAAGTTTTATTAACTTTTAAATTAATTTTCAAACAAATTGGCAAATGATCTGACCAGACTTTTTCCTCTATAAAAAATCCTTCGATATTTGGAAATACGTCCTGTGAAACTGCGCATATGTCTATGACAGATTCATCACATCCCCCTACAAACGTAAAATTTCCGTCTTCATCACCCTTCGTCGCACCATTCGTCACTATTAACCCAAAATCTTCACAAAATTCCATAAATCTTTTACCATAGCCATCTGGGGGTTTTTTATCTTTAGATTTTCTTCTGCCTAAATAGGCTGGCCATTCATTTTGAATCATATCATCTATTGTTTGCTCCATTTCTCCAATATGTATATTTAGATCTCCAATTACTACAGCATTTTCATTGCCTTTCTCAGCAAAATATTTCTCTACTACCCTAAATTGTTCGTCCCAGGTTGCATCTCGTATATATAACGGAAAAATTTTAATGTTATCATTATAAGTTTCAATATTTATCATATCAATATCCGAAATATTTTCAAACCAGCATTTAAAGCCAGGTTGAATTAAACTTTTATTGATTCCAAACATACAGCCCCCAATAGCCCTACCATATCTACTAATTTTAAAAGCTGGTTTCCAAAAAAGTTTAAGATTTTTGAAATATTTTGTAAAATTTTCAAATTTATCTTCACATATCCATGTTTCTATTAATATAACAATATCAAATGTGTTTACATAATTAAAAAAATCATTAAAAAGCATTTTATTTTCAAGTCCGTGTACGTTATATGAGAGTATTTTTAGTTCTTTTACAATATATTGATCTTCATCCTGAATTACATTATTAAAACTTTTACAATTATCGATTTTCTTTAGTTTTTTGAAATAACTTTACTTAGAATATTGCTATATTTTATATCTAGACAATGTATTACATCACCATAAATTAAATGCAGGGTTTCTTCTGCCTTTTTTCCTTCACAAATCAGCTCCTTTTTTTTTATTCCAATAAAACCATTTATTTTCGATTTTCATTTTATCATTACGTACACTTACATGCTTGGATTTGTTGATAAATAGAATATCTCTTTTTAGCTGCATCATTACCTTTTTGTCTTGTAGTCGTTCGCTGCCAAGATCAAGTTCAATGCTGATTGATGTACCTTTTAGGTTCCCAGTGTGCTTTAAAATTTCTTGAATCATCCTTTCAGTCTTCAATTCCGCAACAACAGTTCGTTTTTCATTGGTTTCATATATTTTACGAATACTTTCAAATTCAATTGGTGTTTTTATTTTGAGGTTTTCCTTTATAATACAGTCTACAGCTTCGTATATTGATTTGTTGTTGCATACACCTCTAATTATAATATTTTTTCTTTTAATATATTCTTCCAAACGTACAATGGTTACATGATCTTTATTTTTATCTTCTTCCAAGACTCGAACTTTTTCTTTTAAAATTTGATTTTCTTTAATGACGTCATTTATTTTAGTAGTAAATGTATCAACTTTCGTTTTAACAACCTCGAGATCCTCTTTGGTAGCTAGACCCTTCAGTTTCTCATCAAATAGTTTTGCCATAGATCCTTGCATCATCTCCATCAAGTCCATTGGATTCATCGTTCCTACTGCATTCTCATTTGGTGATGTTTCTGCGTGTAATCTTTTTGCCGCTGGTGTAATTGGTGTCATATTTAATGTTCAAGCTTTTTATAGCCTACTTTTAGGATTTTTGAAAAATACTTGTTTAAGGATAGGTTCCACAGAATGTTTAAAAAATGTTGCTAACAAAGATGCAACAAACCAGATGATTTGGTTTTTATTATAACAGTTTAAATATATTTATTTTATTTTTTTTTTTTTTTTCTTTTCTGGCTATATTTTTGCACATACTTGTTCTTATTATTTTTCACAATTGATTTGTAGTAATAAAACTTTATTGTCCCAGGCAAATTCACAATTTAAAATTGAATTTTTTTAACACTTTTACGTTGTAACTTATTCAATTCCACAAAATAATGATTTTTATTTAGAGCTTAGCTTTAATCACGACTATTCACCACAAGAGTTGCCAGAAAATAAGAACTACTTACATATAAAAAAACGGAAGAAGTTCCATAAGTAAATTCAACTTTTACTCACACGTGATTCTCCTAGGTCACTCAAATATAACGATCAAAACTCATACGGAAATAAAATCCTAAAAAGTGAAACATCGAATTGTTGTCATAGTTTTGGAGCTATAAACCACGAAAATATAAATTTTTCAAAAAAAAAGAACAATTCAAAATTGAAAAACAAAAATATGACTCACGCACAATCACCCTCGAAATTTTTTTACACTCACTCACGATAACGTCAGTAATTTCAACTTCCACTCACAATTTTCTGCTCACGTGCGCTTCCCCTAATTTACATATACCTAACCACAGTTTAACAAAATTTAGGCAACATGCAATTTCTGTTGTCAGTATTATTTCCCTTCAAATAAAAAGTTGTTTAAAAAAATATATGAGATAAATTCTTTAACATTGTATAACTTCTTTTTCAAAACTAGGAACTACTTCCAATAACGTCCTTTTATTAAGAAAAAGTATACACTCACAATATTTTTTCCGTAAAGACTACTGAATATACACATTAAATTAACTGAAAATCAGTTAATTGACAAAATGCATAAAGACAATAGATTGTTTTCGTTTATTTCAATACTCAATATAATATAAGAACTTTTTGTTTTGAATTGAAAATTTTAACTGAATATTTTAACTATTACGGAAAGTCCGTTTTTTGTTTATTTATTTTTGTTGAATAACAGACAGAACGTTAAAAAATATATTTCTTTGGTAATTTAACTGTATATTCCATTGAAACAACTTTACCGATTAAACTTTTAAATAACTGTTGATTTTTTATGGAAAAGTTCTTGTGAGTGTATGATTACTTCTTGAGTACAAAAAGTTATACATATAAGTTAATAACATTGTTATTTTCTTTTAAGTAAATAATTACTTTGTTATTGAGTTCATGCTTTCTGGTTTAAATTTATAGAATTGATTACAATACTACTTGCTTTTTTGACTCTAACGTTGGGTATTGCAGTTACTAAATTTGGCAATGAGATATGTAAGCAAGTGTCGGCATCACCTTCTTTTTGGAATGGGATAATACACACTTACAGTGTGTTTACCCATTATGTGTTTACAATTAAACACATTATGTCTAAAATTTGTATTATTAGTTAAATACAATTTTTACACACAATTATTTATTTTATTTTAAAAACGTTTACAAATTTGTATGAATTTTCAAATAAAATTTTAAAATGTTTTGTAGACATTCACTGTAATGAGAGTGTTTGTTAAAATAACCTTCTCAAATATAAACTTTATTGGCATTTCTTAGCCTATTTACACACATACATATTATACAAAAAAATGAACTCATAGATCGTCGTTTTTCGAAACGCTGTCATATAAATTTTAGGCACATTTCACGTTTTTTCTATTTTACACAAAATAATTCTTCAGATTTGTCTTTTGCTTATGCCCAAAAATGGTTTGATCGATTGCGAAATGGGATGATAAATTGTGGAAAATGATAATATATGGTAAAAACTGAGAAAAAACGCGAATTTACTTGTTACTGCTGGACATTTATTAACCAAATTTGATACCCGAATGTTAATTAAGGTCTTTTATGTATTTACCATAAAAAACTAACATACAATATTTGATTTTTTAAATTTTATGTGTGAAAACTGCGTAAAAAAGTTTAGTGCAAAATTTTGCGAAAAATCTCTACTACCAAAATATTCACTGATCCATCCATGATACTAATTTAAAAGATAATTATAATAGTGAATTTAAATTACAAACATTTTCGGTAGATCTCAGTTTGAAATTCAATTCGAAATCAGAATCGTTTACATTAGCAAATTTCACAGCTGATTGGATTTCAACTGTAAAATAAAATTTTGTTTTGTAAACAAACTATTTAACCTTAAAAAATAACCAAAACTAAAAAATTTTCCAAAATTTATTTTATTAAATGGCGGAACATAAAATGTATGTTACATTATGAAGTATACAATGTTATTTTTGCTAATGAAAGTATTTTTATATAGGGATGATCAGTTTAATGCAAAAACATTCAATGTTTTGTAAAAGGTCTTGCCGGCTCCATTCAATGATTTTTCTCTGTTTTTCTTGGTCGAAAACCAACAAAACTTGCCGTATTCAGCTTTGAATACTTCTTTCAATGAAAAAAAAACCTTTTAATTTGTTATTTTTAAGATTTTCAAATTTATAAAAATGTATATTTTCATTATGTTTTATATCATAAACAGCTGAATAATGTTTACATAATATTCTGCAAAAAAAAAAAAAACCCATCAGTTTCTGCAAATAAGAGGAAAGCACAGTGCTGTATTTTGTATTTCTGCACAAATAGTTAGATTACGATTAGATTTCGCTGAAATCTCAACTAAATTGTTATTTCATTTTGAATGGGAAATCTGTTTGAAATCCCAAATTTTTATTTGATTTCGGTCGAAATCTATCGGAATCCCATTGTAAGTGTATTAACACTTTTTTTTTTGTAAAAGTAGATTAAGCTATCTACAACAATGTTTATTTTTGAATGTAAATGAACTATCTACATACAATACTTTTTGATGTTCTACTTACCAACAAGGGGAATCTCCCGATGGGTTCTCTCCGATCTGAATGAAACTTGGATATGTGATAAAGAAAAGAAAAAAAAATAAGGGACACTAATTGTTTTTAGCGGTGTAAAAAGAAGTGTTGCCAAAAATTACCCCATTTTAAATTTTTCGGCTTATTTCGAATAGCTTTAGAGAAATTTTTGACAAATGGGGTACCAAATGAAGGAGCGTTTGGAGACGCTTTAACTGGTATACGAAACATGTCCCTTAACTTTATAGTATTTTTTCTATTCAAAAAATGTTTTAAGTGATATTAAAACTGGCGTTTTGTTTAAGAATTATAGTCGGATTAAGCTAAAAAAATATTTATATTAATGTCTATTAAAATGAATCGAGGGGCTGCACAGTGGTATATATCACAAAATGTTTGAAAATAATTCGGCCATTTCTTACTTAGTGGTCTGATTGCAATGAAATTTGAAAATCTCCTCCATTATAAAACTTTGAATTTTTTGTTTGTATTCCGATTTTCTAGGCCAATTTCTTTTTGCGAGTTTTTCTTAAAAAATTCACAACGTTTAACCCACGGTTAAAAATCGTGCACGCCTCCAATTAAGCAGCGGAAGCGGTTTTAGATACTTCAACATATGCCTAATTTAATGGGTAAGTCTCTTCCAATTCCCCCCAGCAAAATTTTTTAGAACAGACTATCTCTGCACCTGTTCTAGAACAACTTCTTTTACCACCGGTTACATGGAACCGGTTTTAGAACAGGTTCCTGGGAGTCGAAATGTAAGGTGTAGCTGTCCCAGAACAAGTTCTATAATAGGAAAAACTCCATATAAAAAGAACCAATTGCAGAACAGAAATTCGAATCTGTTATTATGCAGTATAAGTTGTTCTGAATGTTTCTAGAAGGAGTAACTTTTAAAGATTTCCTGTTAAGGGACTATAAACATATCATAAAAGTGTTTGGTATCGTTGGAAAGAAAATTAACTGTAGATTACGAGATTTTTAAAAATAATCCTATTTAACTCTTGCTATAACAAAAACTTGGGGAATCCTAGACACAGAGAAATAAAGTGCCAACCGAATTAAGAAGTGTATATTAATGGTAACAACTTATAAATTCAGTTTGTACAACGATATTTACATTAGATTTCTAAATATTTTGAGTGTTGCTACTAAAATTCAGTTAAACTAAAAGAACATTATTGTGAAAACTAATGTTCAGTTTTACCAACCAACTGAAATTCGTAATAATCAAATTTAAGTTGTAGTAACCGAATTTCAGTTGGCAAATAGCTACATTTTTCTCTGTGTGTAATAGAAATGTATAATTTTCAGTTTTTGTTAAAATGTAACTATTCTATAAAACATTTATTAATATACATAATAAAATTCCAACAGTGTGGAATTTATAGCCGAATTTATGATTTGCTCTAAGCAATCCCACAATTCCCAAAAAAAAAAACATTTTTTGCTGCCATGTCTAAATTTAAAGCGGGGCTTGGAAAAGACTTACTCTATAAATTAGGTATATCTAGGAGTACATACAACCGCTTCCGCTACCTAATTGGAGAGTGCACAATTTTTAACAGTTGGTTAAAGTTGATATTTGCCTTAAAAATGTGAAAATTTTCGAAGTGGATATGGGTAAAATTATATAAAAATCCAAAACTTTTTTAACACAACTCGTTTTTTTATAAAAAGCCTTTCAGAATAGCATGCACACTTTATATGTTCAGAAAAGAAAATATTTATCTGTAGGTAAAAGACTGTTGGTGCTTTTTGTAGAAAAAATCGCAAAAATTTTATTATTTTTTATTTCTACTTAAAACGAATGTAATTTTTCAAGTGGAACAATATATTGAATTAACTTTTTTATGTAATCAAGAATTTATTTAGTTAAATAACTAATATTTTAAATAAGAAAGTGGCCCCGATTTCGTCCTGCTAATCGCAAAAAACTGGTACTGAGTCGTACCAAATTTATAATTTCACATTTTCAAATGGGAAACCGACACATCTGAGCATAAGTTTCTGCTACTAGATTACAGATATGTTCATTTTTTGAAAATCGGATTAGAAACAAAAAAATGGCGAGCAATCAACATTTTATATTAAAAAGTTCACTATTTTGGGTGGTCATATTGCCGACCCCGGGGGGCCAGGAAGATTCAAAATCAAAACTTCGATATTACAACACTTGCGCCTGTTCCAAAAAATTTTTCATATATTCCACTGTGGGGTGTCGAGCTTTTTTCCAATTCGTTATTGTTCGGGTTTTATGCGACTTTTTCCGAAGAGCTTTTTAACCTAAATTTTTATTACATAGTGTCCACATTATTATATTAACCTTAATATAATATGTGCGAGAACGCCAACAGAATAACGGAATTAAATTATCTATGTTCATATTAATATTTAGGGTGGAGAACACGCATTCATATTTATATCATGTCTACTCATAATTTTCTGTCTCCCGTTGAGTAAAGATGTCCGTTTATTCATTCAATTTTCAACTATGAGATTAAAAAATAACTTTAAATTGATTTATAACAGTTAAATAATTTTTAATACACTTTTTCTTCTTGTATTGTTTTAATTTTAGGCGTTTAACTTTTATTTTTTTTTTTTTTGTTTACAACGTTTTATGTATGTGTGTGTGTATTTTGACAGCTCATATCATAATATTGTTGTTTAGAGATTTATCATAACAACACTATTTTGATATCAGACAAGATACTAACAGTAACAGTAATGTGTGGTCCACGCGTAATATAATTCTCTCTGAGATTGAATTTGAAGTTTGCTGATAGAAAGGCTAGTCACCAACTTTGACCAGCCGGGCACACAGCTAGTCAACTATATTCGAATATGCTTAATTTATTGCAAATAGCCTTTTTTTAAATTGACACTCGTTTTCGCTATATTTCCGATTTTTATTTTTATTTATTTTTTATTTTATTAATTAATAATCATATAATTACAAATTATATACTATTACCCTAACGGAGCACTAGCTACTATGGCCTTCGGCGCGTTGTAGCGAAAACAGACCAGTGTTTCTGGTGGAAATCGAACCCACGACCACCGCACTCATAAGCCAGCAAGCCACCAAATAGCCTACCAACTAGGGGCACACGATCCGATTTTAAATTTGATATTCAATACAACTTGTATCATTTATGTCAGAGCTAACAAAACTACGACACGCGTGACAGTAGTATCACTTTAAAGTATTTTTGTGGCACGAGAAATATTTTTGAATATTTTTTAAATATCGTAGTTTTATTAGAAAAATTCTGTTTAAAACAATTTATAGGAGGCTTAAATATTTGTTTTCAGTATTGAAACTGCCGACTTTTTACAGTTTTATTAGTTTTTTGTTTTCATATATTTACATCGAGATTATTTTAATGTTATTTTTAATTTATAACAAGCTTCGTATATTTCCAAAAATAAAGCAAATGAAACATATTAGCTAGGTTGATACTAGTATTTCGATCTGGCTAAAGATCTCATCAGAACCCGAAGTTCTGAAAAACTAGAGCCTCCGGAATAGGCAGAGCTTTAATTTTTTGTTTGTGGATATATTCCTATTTTGACCAGAGATAGAGAAGTCGAGTCTAAGACGTCGGCGCCGTCGGCAAGCATAAAATGTAAGGCGGCTGGTCAAAGCCGATGTATTTATTTAAAAAAAAATAATTTTTAGTTTATTTTAAGATTGCCAACCAAAACGAATAGCGGCATTGGTATCGCTTTTTTTGTTTCGGTATTGGTATCGGTATTTCATTCGTATCTGTATAACCGACTCCGAAACATCAATACCGGTACATATCGGTATTATTGAAAAACTGCATTTCACAATAAATTATGTGTTGTTGTTAAAAAACACAATGTTGACAACGCAAAATATAAATTGATAGCCATGCGTTAAGTTAGTTAAACGATATTTTACTAACAAAAAGTAAAAATATTTTGCAATTTTTCATATTTTGTATTAAACAAATTTATGTTTATAGTGAAAAACGTTATAGTAGAGTCCGCCAAATAACTTTTTCTTTTGAAAATGCTATAAAAAAAAACTACTGAATATTTTCTCAAATTTCTTTTTTTATTTGAAAGTACAATCGTTCCGGTTAATAATGGAAAATAATTTCGTTCAAATGGCTGCCTCGGCTGGCCATGCAGTAGCCTACACGATCGGTCCAATTTTTAAGCACATTATCGATTGTGTGCAGCTGTATTTCACCAATGGCTTCACGAATATTGTACTTTAAAGCGTCAGTTGTTTCTGGCTTGTTGGCGTAACACTTATCTTTGACGGCACCCCACAAATAATAGTCCAACGGTGTCAAATCGCAGCTACGAGGTGGCCAAACGACATCAGCTCTGCGACTGATAATGCGATCTTCAGAAACAGGGCGCAAAACATCGAGTGTAGCTTCGGCTGTGTGGCACGTAGCGCCGTCCTGTTGAAACCAAATGTTGCCAATATCCTCCTCTTCAATTTTTGTGAACAAAAATTCGTTCAACAAAAAAAATATGGTTGCTATATGATTGCGGCCACACAATTATGTTTCCTACTTTATAAAAAATCGGACTTTGTTAACAAATACTGCAAATATATTGTCCTGATGAACAGCGGCATATAATGTTTTTTCTCAAGTCCTTAATAAAAATGTTTATACAGAAATACAAAGTTTTATTATTTTATCTTACTTTTTATAGTTTTTTACAAATGTGTACACTGTGGTTTACAAAGGTGGTGAAAGGGTTAATCAGAAAATGGGAATATTTGTCATAAAGGTTGTAAATCTCATTTTGAAATGATAAAAGAAAAGTTTAAAAATGTGTTAAATAATTTCTTACAGAATCTAAATTCCACAAGTATTACGAAACATTAATAGTATTTTTTTTTAACATTTGTATGATCAAAAGTGTTGAAATTCGAAATAAAAATGTGGAAATTGAAGTTTATGTAAATACACAGCCAGAAAAATACGAACAGCAAATAATTGTCCCAGTTCTTTCAACGGTGGTATGAGCGTTGGCAGAACATTGGATTTCTAAAGTTTTAAGTGCTTTTCCAACCCCAAAATAATAACACAGGGCAGGCCTTGGCCGTTCCTTTTTTAAAACGTTGGCAAAGCACTTGCAATGAGCGCTTTGCCAGTACCAAAACCATTTTTGCTTTGCCAACCCCAAAATGATGTCACCGGGTAGGGCTTGGCATTTCTTTTTTAAAACGTTGGCAAAGCACTATCAATTTAAATATATCGAAAGACGTACCAGTCGAGTTTCAAAGGAAGACATTTGACTTAATGGATTTGGGAAATTAGAAGGCCACTCAATTTACATTGTTTTCTTATATGCTGTAGGGGTTGTTTTGAAAGAAGTATTATAAGAAGATCAATATAAGCACTTCTTGATTTTACATGCATCATGTCGCATCTTACCTTCAGTGAAGATAGCGACAAAAAAGGCGCCTTATATTAAAAACGTTTAAAAAAAATATGTGAAAATAATGCCGCATTTTATTGTTCCTAATTCTCAGACCATGAATAGTCATTTTTTTTTTCAACTTTATGTATTTATGGAATCTTTCCCGCAGGGAATTTACAATAAGTAATCAAATCTTAAATCTAAATGTGTTTTTGGATTATTGCCAGTGCAATAAGACCATGTTTGTGAGCAGGGATTTAGTATTTATCGTTGGGCGAGGTCAAGGGTGTCTAATTTTCTTAGACGCCTGTGACCGGTATAGGAAAGCAACTCCTGGGCTAGAGGATTAGGATGATTAGAGGATTAGAGGATTAGGATGATTGGATACTTATCTTCTTTAATTATTGGAACATTGCGGAGAAACCATGGAGCTCCAGTGATAAGCCTTAAAAGTTTGGACTGTCTTCTTTGTAATTTTTCTATGTTTGAGGAAGACGTTGTTCCCCAAAGTCCATGTGAGACGGCGGTCGAGGTAAATTTGGGACAAGTTTCTTTTCTTAGGGTAAATGTAACATGAACGCACTTTGTTTCGTTTATCCTTATCTTCCATAGATCTAACCATTTCAGGGACTTATAGTTAAATTTCACGGCAAATATTTTTGCGGAACATTTTAACCCCTTAAATACCTGTTATAATGGTGTTTTTTTGCTATTTTTTAAAAGAAGCACACAAAAGACCCTTACCTTGAGGAGTTAGAGGTTTAACATATTCTACAAAAATGTTTGATTTTGGTTTATTCAGGGACTTATAATAACATTTTAACCCCTTAAATCCCTGTTTTAATAGTATTTTTTGCTCTTTTTTAAAAGAAGGACAAAAAATACACTTACATTGAGGAGTTAGAGGGTTAACATATTCTAAAAAACATCTCCGTAACATTTTATATAAATTTGCTGAACACACCATATACTTTAAACGTAAGCTTTACTCGATTTTCTATGCCGATTGACAATATAAAATTTGAAACCTAGATGTAAACTTTCAAATCGCCGCTACAAGTGTCTTTTTTTTGTCTCTTCTTTCAAAATTTATAGGTCGAACCTTGTAATTTTTTTTTGTGTTGTTCAGTGTAATCGAATTCGAATGGGAGATGAAACAATATCATCTAATATTGGTGGCGATATATGAGAGCTTGTGATGTTAGGACTAAAAACATTTTCTAAGTGATCGACAAAAGAAGAAACCTTTTCTGCTGTACTTTTAGCCCATGTTCCATTGCTAAGACGTATGGGAGATTCATAATTTGTGGAATGATTTAACTTTTTTGTGGCTTTCCTCATGCTATAATCAGAATTATTTGTTGGGTCAAGATTCTGCAAGTAGCATTTTAGGGAGGACTCTTTATTTTCTTTTAAGACAGAGCTTAGAGTTTTTTGACATCGTCTAAGAAGACTTTTTAAGCAGGGGATCGACTTTGTTGCCATTGCCTACGGAGTTTTCTTTTTTCAGTTATGAGTTCTTCGATTCTTATTGGGAGCTTATATTTGCCTTTAAAGTTTTTTTTTTGGATCTGTGGAGTAGATACTGTTGTATATATTAATGCAGGCCCATAGTGTCATAATTAAATATAAGTTGGTAATTCATGTATTGTATTATATTGTAATATGGCATCATTTAATAATAAACGTGTCGTGATCGGCACTTCTAATTTTGAACAACATGGTGTCAGAAGTGGTCTTTAAAGAAGAATAAAAAAAAAAAAAAAAAAAAAAAAAAATCAAAGTATTTTTCTAAAAAATAATAAAATAAAATTCTGGCAATTAAATACCAACAAAAAACAAAATGCCGGATAAGGAACGAGACGTGAATAATACAAAGCCGGCAAATGAAGGGCAGTTTTTTACAACTACATTGTCACCACTAAATTTACAGGCATCAAATTTGTCTAAAGAATGGAAATTTTGGTACACCCAATTTAAGATTTTTCTTACAGCCTCCAATTTGGAAAGTCAACCAGACCGTAGAAAAGTACCGTTACTATTGCATCACCTTGGAAGTGACTGCTTGGAAATTTATAATTCGTTTGATGTCGATTTGGATACAATCACATACACAAGTCAAGTTCAAAAACTGGAATCGTTTTCTATTCCCAAGGTGAACATAGCAATGGGAAGATATACATTTTTTACATGCAGACAGCAGCTGGAACAATCAATAGACGAGTACGTTACCATTTTAAAAAATCTCAGTCTAAATTGTGAGTTTGGTGGTCTTCGTGAGGATTTAGTGAGAGACATTTTCACATGTGGTTTGTCGGCAAAAAATGGGCAATGTGCGTGAAAAACTGTTGGCTGAAGGTGCAATTACTCTAGACAAGGCAGTGAGTATAGCCAAATCAATGGCAATGGCTAAACAAAATGCTCAAATGTTTGAAAATAATCATGAGGCCGAACCGGTAATCAACGTCGTAAGAAGAAAAAATTCTAAAACAACAACTAGCATTCATCAACAACAAACAAAACCAAATAACAATTGTAATCGATGTGGTCAGACTCACAGAAACAGATGTCCGGCAGAAGGAGCAAAGTGTCATAATTGCAGTAGAATAGGACATTTTGCTAAAATGTGTTTTTTAAAAAATAAAGTGGTAAAGCATATATATGCGGAAGAAAATGGCGATTGTGATGATGATGACGACGATGAGAATTTGTTTGTCGGTGCACTTTCCAGAAATGCAAAATCATCATCTGCCGAATGGAACATTGAGGTAATGGTTAACAGTAGTAAATTAGTATGTCAAATAGATACAGGAGCGCAAGCGAATATTATCTCTTATAAAACAGTAGGTCTGTTAAGCGTGAATGATCTGTTGAGAAAAACTAAAGTTAATATTTTTACATTTAGTGGGGAAAAATTAAGAGTTTTAGGTAAAATATTTTTAAGAGTAGCTTTTGAAGAGAAAATTTATGTAATGAAATTTTTTGTAGTAGATATTGATTGTAATAACATTATAGGGCTACAATTTGCTAGAGACATGAGTCTAGTTAGAAATGTAAATGTCTTATCTGTTGATAACATAATTGGGAAATTTTCAAATGTCTTTGGTGGTCTTGGTTTCTTACAACACGAATGTAGTTTTAAGGTTAGGAAGGATGTTACACCGGTAATTGATCCGCCTAGGAAAATTCCGTTTAAACTTTATGATAAGTTGAAAAATGAATTGAACAGAATGGAAAGTTTGAATGTTATTAAAAAGGTCACGGAACCAACAGAGTGGGTGAGTTCTATTGTACTCGTTACAAAACCTAATGGTAGTCTAAGGCTTTGCTTGGATCCTCGGAATTTAAATAAGGCTATACTGAGGCCACACTTTCCTTTTCCAAACATTGAGGACTGCAAGGCTAAGCTAAATGGCTCAAAATATTTCACTTCCTTGGACGCAAACAGTGGATTTTGGATGGTTCCTTTAGAGGAAAGCTCTTCAAAACTCTGTACATTTAACACGCCTTTTGGCCGTTATCGATTTTTGAGGTTGCCGTTTGGCATAAACGCTGCGCCAGAAATTTGTCATGCTCAGATGATTAAAATGTTTGGCGACATATCAGGCTTGATTATTTATATAGACGATTTTTTAATATACTCTTCCACTCTGGAAGAGCACTTGAAAATATTTGAAAAGGTTTTTCAGAGAGCGAAATACGTTGGTCTAAAATTTAATAAATCAAAATGTAAAATTTTACAAAAGGAGATAAAGTTTTTGGGTCATGTTTTTAACAAATCAGGTGTTCGACCTGATGATAAAAAAATTAAATCGATAGTTAATATTCCTAAGCCCACTAATGTCAAGGAACTACAAAGATTCCTGGGTATGGTTAACTATCTGGGTTCATTCGTTGAAAATTTGTCTTCAAAAAATAAGAAACTGAGGGAACTATTGAGAAATGACATTCAATGGCATTGGTCATCTGCACATGAAGATGAATTTGAAAATCTTAAACATGAAATTACAAAATCGCCTGTACTTACATACTTTGACCCAAATAAAGAGTTAACGTTGTCTGTGGATGCATCTAACTATGCTCTTGGCGCAACAATTATGCATGGAAGAAATCCCATTGCGTATGCTTCCGTTTCTTTAACAGAATCACAAAGGAACTACGCACAAATTGAAAAGGAGTTGTTACCCCTTTACAAGATTCCTGCTAGATTACAACGATTTATGCTTCGTCTACAGTGCTATAATTTGTCGGTTAGTTATAAACCAGGTAAATATCTGCAAATTGCAGATACTTTATCCAGGGCTCCCTTAATGGAAACGGCCTTAAAGGAAATGGATGAGGAAATCTCATTACACTGTAATTTTGTCGCTTCGCACATGGAAATACCATTTACAAATCTTAACGTTTTAAAGCAACATTCTGTTAATGATTCTGTATTTCAGAGAATTGTTCAGTATGTAAATAACGGCTGGCCGGACAACAAAAAGGATGTTGAACCAGAAGTAATGCCATACTTCAAAATTAAAAATGAAATTTCGATTTTAAATAATGTTTTATTAAAAAATCATCAAATTCTAATTCCAAAAAGTTTACGTAGGTTCATGCTGGATAAAATTCATGAGGGCCACATGGGTGTTCAGAGATGTAAAAATTTAGCTAGTCAATTTGTTTACTGGCCAAATATATATAGTGAAATTGAAAATCTGGCGTCGAATTGTGAAATTTGCATGAAATATCAAAATTCCAATGTAAAGTCTGAAATGTTGCCTCATGAGATCGTTGATGTGCCGTGGTTTAAACTTGGCTGTGATTTGTATGAATTTAATAAGAAAATATATATTCTTGTAGTGGATTATTATTTAAAATTTGTTGAAGTTGAGTCATTGAGTTCAGGGTATACTAGTTTACAGGTCATTCTCAAACTAAAATCTATTTTTTCAAGACATGGAATTCCATGCATCTAGGTATCTGACAATGGACCACCATTTAATTCGAATGAGTTTCGAGAATTTTGCCAAGCCTGGGAAATTGAGCATAGAACGTCGAGCCCATATTTAAAAAGATCTAATGGATTGGCTGCACGCTCCATTCAGACTGTTAAAAAATTATTTTTGAAAGCTTCTGAGGATAACTCTGATCCGTATGTGGCATTGCTACATTATAGAACGACACCCAAGGGTAATTTACCTAGCCCGGCCCAATTGCTCATGTAAAGGTCATTACGAACGAAAATTCCGTCAATAAGTAGAAATCATCGGCCGAAAGTCATTAGCCGTAGGGAATATAGGAATAAGCTGAATACGAACATTAGCAAATATTCCGAATATTACAACAGGACTGCTAGGGAATTCAAACCTGTTCGAAAAGGGGACGAAGTTATGTTTAAAAGGACACCGACGAGCTGTTGGTTTCCGGGAAGAATTGTAGAAAGTTGTAATGAACCAAGATCATTTGTTGTTGAAGATAATAATGGAGTTCTTTACAGGAGAAACCAAGATCATATAAGGAAGACGCCCGAAAATAAATCAATTAAGGAAAAGAACATTTGTAAACCACAAGATACTCCGAAATATAGTGGTGGAACTGCGGAGGATAATGAAAATAATAAATATGTATCAAGAAAGGGTAGAGTTATTAAGCAGCCTGAAAGATTGAATTTATAAACAAACCATTTGTTTAATAACGTAGTTATATTTATAAATCTCTTAAGTATACTTTGTTAATAACTTAAATAACAAATTGTAACTTTGCACAAACTTGAATTATTCGAAATCAATTACATGTTATTAAAACATTTTTTAAACTTTTTAATTATAAACCAAATTGAATTTTTGTATTTTTAGTTCTTAAGATGAGAGATGTTGTATATATTAATGCAGGCCCATAGTGTCATAATTAAATATAAGTTGGTAATTCATGTATTGTATTATATTGTAATATGGCATCATTTAATAATAAACGTGTCGTGATCGGCACTTCTAATTTTGAACAACAGATACTTTTACGGCTAAAGAGACAATATTTGAGAATTCATCAACAGCAGAAGGGATCTCAATTTTAAGGAGGGGTTTTTTGGTTATAAACATAAGGGCAGCAATTTCTCAATATTCCGCCTTTGACTTTGAAAACAGCCTTGGTTTTACAAAATCTATAATAAATTGTCCTACAAATAAAATTGCTCAAATACAGAGAAAATTGCATATTTTTCATACCAATAATAATAAGAATATGCCATTGGTATATCCCATAAACAGAATTATAAAATATTCTTTGGGAAATGTTCAAGAAACCTTGGAATCGAGAGTAGCTTATATCCTTTGTTAACATTTCTGGTTTCCAAATTACATCCATTCATCCTGGCAATGTTTGTTTACTCGACAATGGCAACATTACAATATGATAGTAAACGGAATTTTTAACACAAAACATTCCATATTTTTTTTTTTTTTTTTTTTATGATCGAAATAAATATAAATATGGTAGAATTTAAGTGTATTGTTACTACTGTAAGTAATTAAACATTTGCGATAACACGTTAACATAAATAATAGCAATAAAATATGTAAAATAAATTTAAAAAATATTACTTATTTGGTTTTTTTATTGAAGCCTGCTAACTTATTTAATATCAAGTACATTCATTAAATTTCGTTTTTATAAACGGTTGTAAATTTAGTAAATCGAGCACAGGCAAAGCACTTTTGGCCAGCGTTGGGAAAGCGTTGTGAACAATGGCTGTGCCACTGTTTTTATTATGTTAACGGTTGTACCAACGGTTGGCCAATGTTGGGAAAACGTTCTTAGCCAGTGCTGGTCAGTGCTTTTTTATTTTTACGGTTGCAAATTTTGTAAATCAAGTACTGGCAAAGCACTTTTTACGAAGGTTGACAGGGCGTTCTAAGCCAGGGCTGTGCCAGTGCTTTTTTATTTTAACTGTTGTATATTTGGTTAATTAAGTACTTCCTGTTATATATGTTAATATGGTAACCCTAATTAGTATGTAAGAAATATGACAGTACTGTAATTGAAAATGAAATAAAGAAAAAGCAGTTGTCATCTTAAACTAAAACATGGCGCAGTCGGTATCGGAAAAAAATAAATGAAAAAAATAAAGCAAATAATTAAATGGCAAAGACGCGGTTACAAGTGAAAGTAGAAGACGAAAAAATGACTGAAAATAATTTTGCGAATTTTGATGTTCGTAGGCCAGATGCGTTAAGGCTAGATGGAAATATTGCTGATCAACAAAAAACTGCAACCGTATGGCATAAAAATTGGCCCTGAAGTTTTTCAAAAATACAACGAGCGGAATTTCGAGGATATACCAGGTGTTATTGTTTTCATTGATGATATATTGATTGCGGCTGATAGCGTTGAAGAGCATGACAAAATATTGCAACGTGTAGTAAACCGAGCAAGAGAAATTAACATAAAATTCAATATGGATAAAATACAATTTCGAGTGAGTGAAGTAAAGTATTTGGGAAAAATGAAAAAAGATTTTTGTAAGATCCCATCAGCAAGACTTCTGCGTATGAAATTAAGTTTAATTAAATATGATATTAATCTTATACACATTCCTGGTAAATACTTATATATTGCAGACTTTTTATCCCGCTATTATATTAAGGGAAACCCTATTACAGAAATTGAAGACTTAAATGAATTTGTTCACTCTATTAACATTGCACAAGACCGGTTAGAGAGTTTCCGAAAAGAATTGAGAAATGATAAGGCATTGTCAGAATTGCGAAAAGTATTGTTGAATGGATGGCCGAAAGACAAAAAATATGTAAACGAAGATATAAAGTTTTATTGGAAACTTCGAAATGATTTATTTATTGAAGACGAAGTTATATTCCTAAACGATAGAGTTATTGTGCAAGTTAGATTACGAGAAGAAGTATTGTCAAAATTACATGCCTCTCATATGGGAGTAGAGAAAACGAAGAATAGAGCTCGCGGATTGGTGTACTGGCCAAAAATAGATGAAGCTATAGAAAATATGATAGTAAAATGTTCAGTTTGTCAGAAAAATCGTTCTTCAAATATAAAGGAACCATTAATACCACATATCGTTCCTAGATTGCCATATAATAAGCTTGGAATTGACATTTGCGAATATGCTTCGAAAACTTATTTAATTGTTGCTGACTACTATACTCGGTATTTAGATATTATCCCAATGAAATCAAAAACTGCAAATGAATGTATGGATAAACTCAAAGTTTGTTTTTCAAATAATGGAATACCAGTAGAAATTATTTCTGATAACATGCCCTTCAACTCATACGAATTTAAAGCGTTTTGTAAACAAAATGGAATAAAACTCATGACAACAAGCCCCGGCTATGCCCAGTCTAATGGTTTTGCCGAAAGATTTGTCGGAATAGCGAAAAATTTAATTAAAAAATCTCAAGAAAATCAAGAAGAATTATGGTTGGCATTGCTCGAATATAGAAACACACCTTTAAAAGAAATAAATGCTTCGCCGGTGGAACTTTTAATGAGCCGAAAAGCACGAACTCTAGTTACAGCAAAAACAAGTTTATATGAACCAAAAGTAGTACCGAACATCAATAAAAATATCGATTTAAAGAACCAGTATTATAAAAAATACTATGATCGAGGAGCTGTGTTTAAACAACCATTTGTAAAGGGGGAGAATGTAGGGTACAACCACAATAGAAAAGGATGGGTAGGAGCAACAGTTTTAGAGTCCCATGACGCCCCAAGGTCATATTGGATAGAGTTGGAGGATGGGTCTGTATTCAGAAGAAACACCCGTTGGTTACGTAAAAAATAAAATTTAACACTCACTTTATATAAATTATAATCATCTCAATCTTTAGTTTATAAGCTAAAAGAGGGAGATGTTATATATGTTAATATGGTAACCCTAATTAGTATGTAAGAAATATGACAGTACTGTAATTGAAAATGAAATAAAGAAAAAGCAGTTGTCATCTTAAACTAAAACACTTCCAAAGCACTTTTTACTAACGTTGGCACAGCGTTGTACATCAGTACTTTACAGACCATTGGCAAGTTCTGACTGAGTACATGTTTGTTTTTTTTTTTAGCTGGAAGACAAAGTTAACCAAATATATTTGCGAATGAACAGATTCGCAACGAAATTTCATCAATTTATTAATGCATATTTTTAAACATTTTGCCATAAGCGCATATTTTAATGGGTATTTTGGCATTTTTTTTTTAGATTTTGCAATAAATGCATGTATATGAATATTTTGCATTGCAATGCATGTTTTTTAAAATATTGTTTAATATTTTAGTAAAATATTAGACGGTGGTGGAGACACAACGATTATTTTTAAGCATTTATGTTTTGTGTTAATATTAAATAGCTATTCCTGATGATGCTTTTCAATGAAAAGCGAAATATCGATGAAATGAATAAATAAAGAATATTTATACAAAACCAACATAGACCTCGACCCTAAATATTTTATTTCGAAAAAAAAAAAAATGTGATTTCTTGCTAAATTTACATATTTTAAATTCACGAAGACAAAAATAACAGGATAACAGGACAAACTAGTATTTTACTAGTTTTCTGACGATGATTAAAACTAATTTTAAAGGTTTAAAAAATACATATTTTTAAAATGTTAAGGGCATATTTTACGATTTTTAAGGTATATTTTATGGACATAAAACACAATTATAATAATATTTATGCATTAACTTCCGAGACCAAGTAATACAAAATTTAAATAGATGACATTTTGTGTCACAAAAATCCGTAAGATTTTTTCTAGTTGTGGAATTGTAGAAGCTTTAATGTTTCGGTGGGAAAAAGTCTCATAATCGCGAAAATAAAATAAATGTCAGAAAACAATATATAACAAAAAATTTTAAATTGTGAAATAAAACCGCAATTAGACAAACCGGAAAAATGGATTGAAAAAAACACTTAAAAAAACAAAGGTAAAAGCAAGAAAATCTTAATTTAAATTTACACAAGCACCTAAAAATCAAAAAAAAAAAAAATTAATAATGACATTTTTAAATGAAATCAATTTCCGAACTTTAGAAGATTGCACTAAAAAATTGTAATAAAGATGGCACGCTACACTTTTCTACAACAAAATATGTCTGTTTATGGGACGCAACAAAAACGTCTTGCCGCTCCTGCACTATACTAAAAATTCTTTTCTGTTTTCATTCTCCTTTTTTGTCCTTCCTTCTACTAAATCAGTATTTCCATTTTATAAAAAACCCTCATCCATTTGCTAATAACAAATTTTTCTATCTTTCAAGCTTTTATGCGAATGGGTCGGAGCTTTTAGTGGATAGACTTTATCCTCCAGTTGAGTGGCCAGTATCTCGGGGTACTCCCACGATTAGCGATCTTATAAATTTTGATCATACATATGATCATAAAGTCTGTTATTTCGTTGATCATTGTGTTGAGTTTGGAGTTAGAAAGATTCAGCTGCGCCCGAAAACTGATCACAAATTCTTATTTGGACACAAAATAGATGGAAGGCCGTTAGTACCTGCTACATTTTATATTGAATGCGTTTGGCGTACACTTGCTTCAATGCACAGTGTTCGTGAGTTTGATACTATGGACGTAGAATTTGAAAATGTTCAGTTCATGCGCGCTACAACTCTATCAGCAAAGGACGATATAGATTTTACGATTTCTATTCAACGTGGAACGGGCACCTTTGAGGTAAGTCGGGATTTTCTGTAATGTAATATTCAGGATAAGTTTAAAATGGCTGTAAAAATGTAGAAAATTGTATGCAAAATAGCACAAAAGACATACAAAATGAAACAAAAAATGTCAAAATAACAAAAAAAAAAAAATTTTAAAATAAAAAAAATAAATATTAAAGTTTTATTAAATTTTTCTTTATTTAACCCGAAAACACCCTAGAATTTGTTCTTGTTGAATTTTGAAAAAATACTTTGCATATGCTTTAGGAGTGACCTAAGTATAAACAAACTGCATACCCGTTTTTGATCCTGCCTCCATGACATTCCGTGTTATGGTAGCTATGGGCGGGATAGGGAACTTATATTATTTTGCAAGAAGACGTATTATATTATTATCAAATTAATATTTATTGTCGAATTAATTTAAATTATGTTTTAAAAATTCAAAACTTAAAGAATGGGGAACAGGTTAAATCGGTATTTAATCTGATTTCGTATTGTGAAAAAATGTGACTAAATCCTCAAACCGGCCTAAGCGTTTTTTCAATGAAATTTATATCAATTGTTCGGCACGAAAAATAAACAATATGTTCTTCTACCAAAATTTTTTCGTTTCCTATTTTAGGCGATATTTCCCAAAATAGGTTCAGAGCGAATCTAAAAAACTAATTCTATTAAGGGCCATTATTACAACTTGCCAATAGCTAAAGTTCGGATGTTATCTGACAGATTATTAGTTTTTCGTTATTATAAGTATACTTTAAGCTAAAAGTGACCGATAAGCTAAAGGGAAGATATTGTTGCCTTTAACTTTAAACGTAAGGTTTATGTGTTTAAAGTTGCCACATTTTCTGCTCTATAAAGAAGAAGAAGAAAATACCGAATTTCACAACCGAATTTCACAAATTATTGTTTGTTTGTAAACAAATAAATAAAAGTACGTTGCCACTACGTATTTTTATAAACCAATTCATAAACCAATAAGCGGTTTTTAGTTTGGTGCTGCCACATTATCAAAAATATTAATTTTATTTTATTGGGAAGTTGTAATAACGAAAAATATTATAGCTCACTTTATTCCTCACTTTAGCTAAAGTTACTTTTTACTATTACTAACATTTACTTTAAAGGCAAGTTGTAATAACGGCCCTAAAACTAATAAGTTTAGGCATTATTTATTCCTTTTACCAAGATATAACTACATACCAAAAAATACCGTTTCTATGCGTTTACTTAAGAAGATATGTTGATGTTCGTTTTTCGAAAAAAACTCGAAATTAAGCGAAAACGCACCTAAACTTCAACATATATTAACTAAACTTAAATATACTGATTAAACTTAAATATTATCTATTTGCCAAATTTCATAACAATCCGTCCGGACGTTTTCACGTTAATGCGTTATGCTTTACAGCTATGCATTGGAATCCTGTATGTCCTTGGAGCAAAATTATAGCTTTTTGAAAAGTTTAATCTTCAATCTTACTTTGCGTTAAGTATTGTACGTTTTAAAGATTTTTGAAAATTGTTTTCATTTTAAAAAATTTATTTTTCAAAATTTTACAAAATTTTAACTTTAACGCTTTCAAACCGCCCCATTAACACAACAAATTGCTTCACAAAAATTTTGTAAATTTTATTTTCTATCGAAATAAAGCACTTATGTCCAATAAAAACTACGCCGCTTTCTTGCCGTTTAGGGGTTAAATTCTAAAAGTTTCCTTAGCAGTAAGAAATTGTTCAAAGAATACAGTATTAGACCTTTAAGTAGTAAATAGCCCCTCTTACAAATATTCTTGGCTAATTTGAACCAAGTTCGTTGCATTATTAAAACAATACAGTACTTCTCGCTAATAGTCACATTTCTTAGTTGCGCGCATATTGTAGACTATATCGCCAATGTCACTAACTATATGCCAAATTTTTATATATGCCATTTCGTTGCATATCAACGACTTCGCGTATAGACATCAATTAATGTGACTATATACAATTTTATTATGGTGGAAAAGTTGAAATATAAAAATTATGTTTGATGAGCTTCAGCCTCTGAAAAGCTTCAGCCTTCTGAAAATTGCAATTCATTTCCAATTCAAATTATTTGGCGAAATGAATTGCAATTCGTTTCCAATTCATTTGACTTGAATTGATTTTGAATTAATTCAAATGAATTAGAAAAATTAATTGCAATTCATTTTCAATTCATTTGAATTGAATTGATTTTGAATTAATTCAAATAAATTAGAAAAAATTTGAATTAATTCAACTGAATTCGAAAAATTAATTGCAATTCATTTTCAATTCATTTGAATTGAATTGATTTTGAATTTATTCAAATAAATTAGAAAAAAAATTACAATTCATATCAATGAAATAAAAAATGAATTGCAATTAATCAAAGTAAACATGGTCCTTGGAGTTTGTTTCTTCACATGCAAAGTGCAATGACAACACCTGATCGCAATTGTTGCACTTTGCCATGACTTTTGCTTTATTATGCTTACTTTTAGTCTTGTTACTCTATAGAAATAATGTGATATTTATTAATTTATAATTCGTAATTTTCCGAGCAATTTTTAAAAAGTTGTTGTAATTGAAAATAAATGTTTAAAAAGCAAACTCCTAGGCGAGCATTTAGTCCTGAAAAGACGTTTTTTGTCGACAACTTCAGATTTTGTGGGTGTATTCAAAATTCTGAAAATTGAAAAGTGATTTACTCAACAAGTCCAAAGCCTACACTAGGTCATTTTACAAGTTTTTTTCACTGTAGCACTGTGTTATTAATCATATTTATAAAATGTTCTTATATGTGATGAAGAGTTTCATAAAATTCATTTGAATTAATTCAAAATCATTTCAATTCAAATGAATTGAAAATGAACTGCAATTCATTTTTCTAATTCATTTAAATTAATTCAAAATCAATTCAAGTCAAATGAATTGGAAATGAATTGCAATTCAAGTCAAATGAATTGGAAATGAATTGCAATTCATTTCGCCAAACTAATTTGAATTGAAAATGAATTGTAATTCATTTTGCCAAATTCATTTGATTTGGGATTAATTGCAATTCATTCCAGCCAAATGCATATGAATTGATTCAAATTTCATTCAATTCGTTTTTTGGCAAAAAGAATTAATTCAAAATTTTACTAATTCAGTGCATGAATGATTCGCGAATTAATTAAAAAATGAATGGTTCATTTACAGCTCCGATGGCAAATGTGATTATATCGTTAATATCGCACTCATTTTGTATGAAATTTGATTTTAGATGACATTAAAAGTGTAAAATCTGGACTATATCTCTAAATGGGCTGTCAGCTATGTGATTATAACCGAGAAGTACTGCATAATGAAATATGAGGAATAAAAATTTTTTTTTGTTTTTTAGAGAAGTAAACTCAAAACTACCCAAAACTTTGGCTAATATCAAAAAAGTACACAAATCTACCAAAAACATTTTGGAGAAAAATTTTAAAAATCGGGTTGACGTATTGAAATTTTTTAATTTTAATCGAAAATTCGCTAGATACCACACAAAATTGCAACAGTTTACAACAATAAAACTATCATTTGAAGCAAACATTTTGAGAAAGCTCTTAAATACTTATGTATCCTAAACCAGTCTCCTAACCCGCCCATATTTACCATATGGTAACACCAAAATCAGTCCTTAAAAGAAGGACAACAAAAAATATATTTAAAAAACAAGTCAGTAATTTTGATAAATTAAAGTTGTATTTTCAAATGAATAACACTTTGTTTCAATATTTTTAATAATTATATACATTAGGGTGTGCCTGCAAAGTAGGTTTTTGTGAATTCGCGTAAGTAATACCACTAAAACGATGAGTATTAAAAAGCTGAACACGGAAAAAATATGGAATTTTTTTTTGGAGGGTACATTAAAAAAGTTGTCTTATTTTTTGTCGTAAAGGGCTTAAAAGTTCTGTGGAGTTTATTATGGTCAAACTATTCATATATTTTTTAGAATACTTTTGCTTCATTTGAAAGTTTTGAGCATGTACAGTAGGGTAGGGCGATTAGTATGGAAGGAAAAAAATCTTAATGGGCGCTTTGCGTTTCTGATTCTTGGGATTGTACTGAGCAAAAAAGTCCACTAGACCATACGTCTACGGTGAAAATCGAGCTTCCAGATTTTGACTTTAAGGCAAAAAAGCCCTATTTTGAAATTAAAAATTAACCCCTTAAACCCCACCCACAAATATGATTGATGCATTAATCTGCTAGAGAATCTTCCAAAGAAGAGATTCATACCATAATATTGGATAAGCTCCACCTACTTCCTGAGATATATCAATCCCGGTCATTGTTACTTTTTCCAAATACGGCTAAAAATGCCCCCTTTTCAAATTAAAAATTAACCCGTTAAACGCGGGCTAGGATGACGTTGCATTATTCTGCTGGAGGATCTTGCAAAGAAGAGATTGATAACATGATCTTGGATAAGCTCCTCCTACTTCTTGAGATATGCCCATCCCACACATTGTTACTTTGACAAAATACGGCTAAAAGGTCAAAATCTAGCAGCTTGATTTTCACCGTAAACGTATGGTCTAGTGGACTTTTTTGCTCAGTACAATCCCAAGAATCAGAAACGCGAAGCGCCCATTAAGATGTTCAAATCGCCCCACCCTAATGGATATACTAATTATATATGTTTTTTTTTTTAAATTGTTAATAAAAAACACCCAAAAATCACCGGGGCGCACAAAAAAAAAGAAAAATTGTTCAGCATATTTGATATAATCCTAAAGTAGGATCAAAAAGTATTCCATTTTTGGAAAATGGGGTACGTATTTATATTTTTTTGTATATTTTATGTGGACAAGTATTTTTTTTTTTATTTTTTCAAGCTACTTTGGCTTTTTCGCGATTTTCCGGCAGGACAAATTTAAGTGGTTTTCTGAGAGCTCTGCAAACAAAATCTATCATATTTTTTTGAGTGTTTTAAAATTATATACATTTTTATTTTCGTTCTGTAGATGTGAGAAATGCTCCCATACAAAAAGTTCCAAAAATCGGGTTTCCCATAAAACTTAATTTTTTTAATATGAAGCATTAAATTTATTTCTATATCGAATTATGTAGTTTTGTTTTTAAGCTTTCTGATGGTGTACTATACGGTGTATACATATTTAAAACTTACGTCAAAATACGCAAAAATGTGTTTTTTTTGATAAGTTTTCTACCAAAAAAAGGAAGGAAATGTACCCAGTTGTGGCCTGTTCCCTAAAGTGGACTTTTCGTTTTTTTTTCATGTTGTTTAAGCGTTTAATTTACGCTACCACTATTTTGAAAAAGTTTCGTTTTGGTTTTATTGCGTCAATTAAAAAAAGAAACACGCATATACAGGCATGTCAAAGAAAACAATTTTGATTTTTTTTTTTCGTTTTTCAACAACAACCACATAGAAATCTATTCCAAAACGGAAAGTTTTTGTGCAATTTATTTTCTGTGACACCCCAGATAAAGTGTAATTCGTAAACATACAAAGTGAATAACGAGTTTTAACAAATTTTTCAAGTCGGATTTTTGTAAATGGACTTTTTTCCCAAATTTAATAGAACTAATTTATTTCATAAAGAAATATAATAAAAAATATAACTTTATTGTTAAAAATATATTTTCATAACATTCCCTAAAGTGGACCTTTGATATATTTTATTTTTTTTCCAAGTTTTAGTCTCTTTTAAATGGTTTACGCTTCACTTCAACTGTCCTGGTATATTTTGGACAAATTTTCAACACGTTTCAAAACAAAAAATATCGTTTGTTTATCGCAATTAACCCTTTCGACCCCGAAGTTGCCTGTGGGCAACTTCACTGTTTGTGGCCATTTAGCACAAGCTGTGATTGATATATTTCTTTTGTTTAAGTAGTTGCTTACAAGTTAATGTTTTTAGAAGTGAAATCAAAACAAACCACTAAAATTTTACAGTTAAATTTTTAATTATGTTCAAAAATGTACAGTTGCATCGGCGATAATTAGTGATTTATTAATAGTTAAAAATATATACATAATTTAAAAAAAACTCAAAAATCGTATGATGAACAAAATTAAAAAACTTTTTATATTTTATGTAGAGTTTAGTTTAAACAAAAATAAAAAATTTAGATTTTGGAAAAATTTTAACCCGTTCGGGACCGGCAGCTTGTTAAAGTTTTAACTTTAGTTACAAATATCTCCGCTAGTTGTGCTGCAAAAGCCATGAGATTAATACAAAATATAACTTTACCATAGATCAATGTTGTCACAAAGTTTGATCGAAAAATTCAAAGCCATTAAAAGTTGGAGTCGAAAGGGTTAAAAAAGTTAGGATTATATATGGTAATCTCTCACGCTTAAGCTTTAAACGACACATAAAACGTTTTAGTATACAATATTAAAATAAATTGTAATTTAAATACGAATTCTTGTGTATTCTACTTCATGTTATAACAGTTTTATATGCTTTTAGAGAATTTTTTAACTTAGGTAATTTACCCTAAGTACATGTTACCTTATTTGGACCATTTTATTTATTTTGAAAATTGTTATACAATTTTTTTGTATACGTTTGCACAAGAAAATGATCCAAAAAATGCCCAAGGAGTTGGTCTATACGCGTATGTAAAGGGTGATAGAACTTAAGTTATAGAACTTAAAGCTGTAACACTTTTTTAACTAGCGGCCATTTTGTCAGCTGTCAAGTGATTAATGCTTAGTTTGGTTTTGCATTTCTACATGAATAGACTAACACCTGAACAACGCTTTCAAATTGTGCAAATTTATTTTAAAAATCATGGTTCTGTTCGAAACACGAATTATGCGAATTTTGTTTAGCGATGAAGCTCACTTTTGGTAAAATAGATACGTCAATAAACAAAACTGCCGTATTTGGAGTGATGGGAATAATCAAGTGTATGGTGAAACACCATCACATTCAGACACTTTTCTATCGATATTATACAATACAATGCACTGCATGACTAGGGGGCATCCCCTGAGTATTGGTTAAAATTAAAAAAAAAAAAAAAAAATGATGTGCAGGAGCTGTGGTTTCAACAAGACGGCGCAACATGTCACACGGCTCGTGCCACAACTGATTTATTAAAGAAAACGTTTGGTAACCGCATAGTTTCACGTTTCGAACAGAGCGATTTAACTCCGATAGACTATTTTCTGTGGGGATTTGTGAAGTAGCTAGTCTATGCCGATAAGCCCGAAACGATTGACCACTTGGAGGACAACATTCGTCGCGTTATTGCCAGTATACGGCCAAAAATGTTGGAAAAAGTCATCGAAAATTGGACCTCCAGATGAGACTACGCCAGAGCTAGCCCTGGCGGTCATATGCCAGATGTCATATTTAAATTATACCTAATGCAGGAAGATTATCTTTCGAATAAAGTAAATTTCATGTCAATTTCAAAAATTCATCCATGGTTTATTCCATTTCAACGTTCCATACCTCTATAAAAAACATCCTTTATCAACAAATTTAGATTTGTTAGTTAATATTTGTTACTTAGTTATTTCAATATGTTCGCAGCAATTTTTGAAGAATATCAAACAATACATTAGTGCACTCACATAACTAATTCGGCTGTCTCAACAGAATTTAATCCAACCGAATTGTTTCGGTTGCTGCAACCTCGTCAATTCGGTGGTCACAACTGAATTTGGTTGTTGTAACCAAATTATTGGTGGTTGTGAAAACCGAATTAGCGATTTGCAGCAACCGAATCGATTCGGTTGGATTAAATTTTAGAATTTGTATGAGAGTGGGTATCAAAAATGTAATGTCGTAAAAGGTATTTAGCTTTAAAACCTAGATTGCAATGCATCTAAGCCTCAAGTATCAGGATCTTCTATCATTTCTTCAAATACTATTAATTGATCCGAACGATAAGTGTGAACTATATTCACAAGTCTAGATGAACAATTACATATTGTTGTTGCCATAGTAGTACCACCTGATAGTTATACCACCTGATCGAAAAATAATCTCTTTTGGCGGATTGATTAAAAATAATGTTTCCAAAAAGATTTTGGTTTCTTTTATAAATTTAACACATAAGCATTGCAGTGCATTCGGAAACTGTTCTTTAACCTTAGCCTGTGTTCCATTCAATGCACTAGACATGACCGCTGCACCATCATAGGTCTGAGCTACTTCCTTTCCTCCCTAATTCTTTAGCTTTACTAAGTCTATTAATTTTGTGGAAATAGCGTTTGCTGTTCGATCATCAATACGTCCATGTATTTGTGAAATCTATCCCTAGCAACACCTTTTTTTTGTCAACATACCGTAAAACGATTGATAATTGAGATTTTTTCTTTATATCGGTGGTATCATCAAGCATTATGAAGATAAATGAAGTTTCGTTTAACAAGTTTTCAATATTATTTAAAATAACGGTACCAATAGTGTTAATTAAATCATTTTGTATGCTGCTGGAAGTGCCTTTAAAAACCTGAGATGTCGGTAAATGTCGGTCCAATTTACTATCATATTTCGCAATTAAGTGTAAACTCCACATAATTGCCTCTATTTTCATTTTCATCGTTAGCTCTAATAGCAAGTTCCTGTACACCTAAAAAAGCATACAGTATGTACTAAGCGTTCGAGTACATGCCGGTTTTCTAAAACCTACTCGTCGTGTCTCGGCAATGAAATCCGTTTTTGTTCATCAAGTAAAAAATCAACTCTAATATTTTCAAAAGTTTTTAATGCCAAGGTGTTACTAACACGGAGTCCACATTAGATATTAAGTTGGATATAATATGTGCGAAAATGCCAACAGAATAACGGAATTAAATTAATATTAATGTTTAGGGTGGAGAACACGTACATATTCATATTTATATCATGTCTTCTCATAATTTTTTGTTTTTAGTTGAGTAAAGACGTCCGTTTATTCATTCAATATTCAACTATACTTCTTTCTGTGGGGATATCTGAAAAGCAAGTTTTATGCAAACAAACCAGAAACCCTTGAGCAACTCAAACAAAATATTCGTGATGAAATTGATGAAATACCGCGTGAAATGTATGAGAATGTAATGAAAAATGAGCTCAAAAGGGCTCGCATTTGTGAGGCTAACAGAGCGGACATTTATCTGATATTGTATTCCATACATAATTGCCGACATTAAATAAAACATTTATCAATATAAGATCCATTCTCTTTCATTTAATCAAAAATTATAAACAAACAAATTAGTATACCTTCCCGGAGGACACCCTGTATTTTTATAAAATAAAAAGTATTGCCATAGTAATATTTAATTGCAAACACAAAAACAGAAACTCATTTCTATCACGAAAACCGAATATTAATTTACTTCAAGCAAAAAAACATATTGTTGGGGAAACCATATTCGAAGAGTATCATACATTTTTGGATTTATGATTCCGATAAGAATGTTATATTTTTCTTGAACATAATATGATAATTATTCTTCCACAGTATTCTAAAACCACTTTGATATTTCAGAAAGTAGGAGGAATCTCTCCAAGATTATAGGAGCTACTTCTTCTCCGGGAGACGCGCTAGCAGATTAATGCATAAATCATCATTCTAGGTGACCGTTAAGGGGTTAAAATATAAGTTGAAAGAGGGGCCTTTTAGCCGTGTTTTTATCGCAAAATGTACAAATCTCGCGATAGAGATATTTCAGAAAGTAGGAGGAGTCTTTCCAAGATAAGGGTCTCTATTTCTTCTCCGGAAGACGCTCTAGCAGATGAATGTATAAATTATATTCGATTGGGTTGGATTCGATTGGGGCATTCTTAATGGGTCGAAGTGGGATTTTTCCAAAATTGACCCTACGGGTCAAAAGTCGGGACATCAGAATTCGTTTTAGAGGTATGGTTCCTTCGGCAAAGTTTCTTATTTTGATCCCTAGAATACGATTTTTCTTGAACGCTGAGCTATATTTTTACCTCCATATAAATCGACCCGGCCTCACCAAAAAAGTCCTCGATGGACCCTCCTAAAAATGAGCCTTGGAATTTTTTAAGATGACATTTAAAATATTTCGGCTCCAGCTTTGACCTCTCGTGAGCTGGACCATTTTGAAAATAGGTCTATTTTTGCATGTTTTGTTAATTTGAGAATCTGTTTTCTTACCACCATATACAATATGGGTATCATAAGAAAGGTTTTTTTAAGGCGCTTGTAAAATGCATCTAATTTGCAAAAATCGAAATTATTTACATACAAAATGATGTACTTGGCAAAAGAAAAAATTTGATACCCATATTGTCCTATTTAAAACGAAGAGTTACCACCCATTGCATTTTTGTCAAAACGCGAACTAGCACGAATTTCTGAAAAAGCTGAGACCCGTATTTAATTAAATCGACTAAAGATTAAAATATGTTAATTTGGCATTTTTATTACAAACAACCCCGAACAAAAAATTCAGAAACCGTTTTTTTTACAGAATATGCTTAAAAAAGGACATGGATGATCGTCCTTTGACAAATTGTATACACAGTTGAACGCGCCTTAAAAAACCTTACCCATATTGTATATGCTTGTAAGGAAACAGATTCTTAAATTAACAAAACATGCATAAATGGACCCTTTTTCAAAATGGTCCAGCTCACGAGAGGTCAAAGCTAGAGCCGAAATATTTTAGATGTCATTATAAAAACTACCAATGTTCATTTTGAGGGGCTTACACCTTGCATGAATTTCGCTTCCATACAACTTGAGTCTCTCTAATATATATTAGGGTGACAATCGTTTGTATGAAAAAACAATTTTGTTCGAATTTTGAGGGTTGCGGGTCGGAATATTGTGGCACTGGGTCTAAAACTTCAGTGCTGAAAATTTGAGTCAAATCGGAAAACGCTTTCGGGACTCGCATCGAAGTCAAAGGTCAGATATATGCAAAGTTTACTATTTATATGAAATAAATTTGTGAAACTAATAAACTTTCTGCAGTATTTTAGGAAAATATTTAAATTTATTTATTTTAATAAAAAATACAGTAAAAACAAAGTGACCCACAAACTATATTACAAACAAATTATTTAATATTCTTCATTATTTGGTGGAAATTTACAGATATTTTGTATATATACATGGATTGCAATACTGAAAAAAAAAAAACTAACCCTATGACATATTTTTGTGTCAAAGTAACCTTTACAAACTTGATTTGAAAAATTTAAATTTCTTCTTATTTTAAAAATAAATAATAAAAATATTTTACATAAAACAATTTATAGACCAACATTTTTTTGTAGAGATTGTAAATTAACATTCTTCGAATACTGCTGCCTATAGCTTTGTACTACCTGTAAAATATAAAAAACAACGATTACAAAAAGAAGCTAAACACACAAGTAATAGCAAATGATAGTTTCCTTCATTAAATGTTGTTTCTGTTCCTCATCTTTTGTAATTTTGCCATGGTATTCTTGAATCAGTTTAATTCCTCTTTCGGCACTATCGTTGACAACACTTAAGTTTTGAACAATATTTTTGCCTCTTACGTACTCCTCCATAACATTCCAAGAACGCGAATCTTTGATGAAAAAGTCCAAAGAAATACGAAATCTTTGGAAAACTTTTTATGTTTTTTTGGAAA
This sequence comes from Delia radicum, assembly GCA_021234595.1. Classification (NCBI taxonomy): domain Eukaryota; kingdom Metazoa; phylum Arthropoda; class Insecta; order Diptera; family Anthomyiidae; genus Delia; species Delia radicum. Next base: position 70,751,716 of record CM037851.1, on the reverse strand, counting down.
ATAAATCTTCTAAAATATTAGAATTATCTCTGAATATAAAACTCTTTAAATTTATCTTCTTCATTACAAGCTTTTTTGCTATTTCTTCATCTTTAGAAGTATCTGTAGACTTTTTCGCCACTAATTTGCCGTGTGTTACAGCATCTATTCTTTCGTCAAATAAACAAAAGTCCACACATTCCTCATTTAAATAATAGTTGCAGATGATTTAATATTTTTGAAATGGCTTTGTCGGCAATATTTTGGGCAACTGTTTTGTAGTTTTCTAATTTTCTCAAAAACATAATATCATTTAAAGCTGCTTTTTCCGCTTTATTTGAATCAAATCAAGAAATTGAGTAACAGCTAACAATAAAAAACTTCTATCAAATCTCTGATCTTTAAATCGGTTATATCAGGAAATAGTACTATTTTCAAACAGTATATAGCCTTTGCCATCCATCTAGCGTAGTGCAATGCACCAGGTTTCGCAAATTTTATTCCTCGAGAAGGACTGCCACGAAGGAATATAATTACGAGTTCCAAAAATTCTTTTTAATCATTTCTTGGAAACGATTCATACATTTTATTAAAAGCAAAAGTTAAAACTTCAGCAACATTATCACCTAGAATTTCAATAACTCTTGGATTAGCTATTCTGGCATATAATTTTCTGTATTTATTACTGGCCAATGTTTTTTGAATTTTTTAAATATCGTTATGTCCGGTCCAGTAGATACTCCAACATTGGCCTCCGTAAAAACTGCTGCTAACACAAATTCAAAAATATGATGTCTGCAGCCTAAAAATAATTCATATATAATTCGTATATCCAATTTCCAAAAAGCAATGAAGGCTATTTATGCCTTTAGCGATTATATAAATTGTGGGTCACTTTGACCCAAAGGAGGTACTAGGGTTAATTTCCAAAAAAATCTTGTGCTATTCTTTTTATTAAAATATATAAATCTATATATTTTCGTGAAATAATGTAGAAAGTTAACGAGCTTCAGATATTTATTTCATATAAATAGTAAAATTTACATATATCTGACCTCGATGCGCGTCCCGAAAGCGTTGTCCGATTTGGTTCAAATTTTCAGCACTAAAGTTTTAGACCTAGTGTCACAACATTCCGACCCACACACTTTAAAATTCAAAAAAAGAAATCGGCTGTCACCCTAATATATATATATATAACTACCTGCAAACATTTCGCACACCTAGTACAAAAGTGACTCAACTCAAAATGTTTCATTTTTCAGAAATCGAAAAAAAAAATAATTGCAACTTTATACCAATTGAAACATAAAGAAAGACATAACTGTTTTTTAGCAATAGTTAACAACAACAAAATACACTGACGTTTTTTGTATAGATAAACAAGTATATTGTGCATAGTTTAGGCCAGGAGTGCCCAAAAGTTCCTTATGGAAGAGCAAACACCAATACATTTAAAGAAAAACTAATTTTTATTCAATATTTTTTGTTGTAAAAACCAATACGTATAAAGAAAAAAGAAAAAAATATTTCAATGTTTACCAGCAAAGCATACGAAAGTGTTGTTGCTTTGCGCTTGCGTGTATACAGTGAAGAACGACGAAAAAACTAATAAGACAAAGTTGTTTGTGTATTTCGTATTGCTAGTGCTGAGCGCTCTATATGTGTATTAAAACACACAGCCTATAGCTAAGTGTTTTTACAAAAACAAATGAGCACCAAGCGCATAGGCCTTGGGCACCCCTGGTTTAGGCATATAAAACTATAAAATTAAAATTTTGAGTTGAATCACTTTTGAACTGGGTGTGCGATATTCTAAAGTGTTTTTTTTATTGGTGTAGGTTTAAAATAATTTATATAGTCTAATTGTCTTTGTGCTGACGAATAAGCTTTGTGTTATTAAGGAGTCAGATTAATCATTGTTTTGTCCTTATGCAATGTTTAAATCAATTTTTTTATTTAAGTATCAAAAGCAGCAACACGAAACTTCTCCTATTATAGAGCACAGCTTATTTTGTCAGTATGCTATACCCTGGAAAAGTAATGGAAACATTTGGTTACAGTATAAAGCTCGCAAATATCGCACAAACAACACAACATTTAAATGCAGTTTGAAGTGCTAGATCGGATAAAAAATGTGATTTTGACGTCCCTAGGGACTTGAACCAAAAAGTTTTAATGAATTCATCCATAATATTCATGAAGTAATTAAAAAAAATGGGAATGAATTCTTTCAAGACAAATCGAATGAAAAAAGGAATTAATTCAATTCCTGATAGTTGAGCAGGGAATTCATTCCTAAAATTAAAATTCATTTCAAAAAATGGGAATTAGGAAATTGCAAAAAGTTAAAAATTGTTGACCAGTGTTATTTTTGCAAAAATAATTGTTGCATGCAAAAAAAAACTTTTTGTAAAGTTTCCCTTTTGATTGAAATTCTCGTATTATAAGTTTTTAATTTGACGATTCTATATACAAAATAAAAAAATTAGAAGATTTTTTCTTTGGCGATTCTTCAACTAAATGTATTGACATCACTGACCCTGAGTCTTTTATATATTCCTGTTAAATATTCTTTTTGGTCCTATCTCTCTAGAATCGGCAAATAAGTTAGAAAATGTGATTGGCTAAGTTTCACATCAATCCGATAATATTACAATAACTCGTGCCTCATTGAGGTTAAAGTTAGAAAAAAGAAAAATTTTTTACCAAAAATCCTAGTTTTTGGTGCTTTAAATTTGTCCTAGCAATTTGGTTTTAGTCTTATTTGATAATAAATTTTATTCTTATAAATTTTTGCCATAGTATTATTTTTGCTAAACTAATAGATTTAGTACCCAAGTTTCCAGGCGGATATAAGTTTTTTTTTTTTTTTATTCCATAGGATGCATTTAACAATTTTGTGAAGTTTAAATCTTAATTTTTCCGATTGAAGAAAATTTTTAAAAATTTGAAATGGGAGAGTTGAGTTATATTCCAGAAATATTGTCCGTTTTTGACATCGCTTTAGGGCAGGTTAGCGATATCATAAAATAAAATATATTCCATTTTAAACAATTTATAAGTCTTTTTAATAAAAACAAGTGGAAGCATTAAAGTCCGATGTGCCGAATTTGGTATAAAAAAGATTAAATTCGGCTGTGACGAATTTTTGGATACCCTCCATCTCGGTGCCTTCATTAACCAGGGAAAGTGCAAACAATATAAATATCTACCTATATTCTTTGTAAAAATAACAAAAATAATGTTGTTTTTATAAGTAACACAAATTATGACTGATTGTATTTGGGATGTTTCAAAAAAAAATTTTTTTTTAATTAGAGTTTACTAAAATGAATCTGACATTGTGCAAGCTTATTCTGATTACCTAAAGAAGAACGTGTCGTGAAAAATATATATATTTTTAAAGTTCCTTATGATGTTAAAAAAACTGTTGTAAAATTCGCCTGTTGTTTTGCATCAGTGTTGCCAGAAGTAGGGGAAAATCCCTACATGTAGGTTTTTTAACGGCGTAGGGAAAAGGGACAGATATTTCAAATTAGTCAAAATGTAGGTACTTTTTCCAAATAATGCAAATCTTTTCAAAAACAGCTGTTTCTACACTTTCTTGTAAAATGATTATATTTTGAGAGATATTTTCGTAGAAAAAATTAGTTTCTTATAATTTGTCATTTTAATAGATCATTGTTTGTTTTTTAACTAACAATCTCTTTGGAAGTTATTTAGAAAGTTAGCCTTTGGAAGTTTTTGTGCAGCATTGTATGAACAGCTTCCCACCTATGAAAAACCAATGTTAAATTTCACCGACGAAAAGCAATACAATTTTTGATGGGTTATGTAAAAAAACATCAAATAAAAATTAAATAGAAACTGCTAGTATGAAATTAAACTTTTTGATAGCTGGCATGATTTTTGTTTTGGCAAATATTGACCAATTTAAATCTATTCTAAAAAATATTTTTGAAAATTTAACAAATTTCTATTTTCAAATGATTTTCGAACAAATTTTCGATAGTAGCATTTGGATATTAATTTTTGAAAATAATTGGAATTGTCGTCGAAAGTATGAAAATTTCAAAGCATATTTAGTTTATAAAATTGTAAAGAATTTCGTAGCGATTTTTGTAGGGGAAAAAATCCGATAATGTAGGGAGAAATGGGATTTTTATTGCTTAATGTAGGTATTTTTTAAAAAACCTACTGGCAACACTGTTTTGCATAAAAGAATCGTCTCTTTGCCTATATAATAATGAAAGTAATAAGGATTATTAATATATATTTTTGAATTGTTGCAAGAGATGCAATGACTACAAACGCATCAAAACAGTTTTGAATACTCAGAATTTTAGATAAATTTAAGTGAACAAAAAAACGCTTGCGGAGACATACATACTGAAATAATTATTAAATACCCGTTTACATTACAACACATGTGTTTATACTATACATCACATAAGTAAAACGGAAAGTGTGATAAAATTAAGTTTGTCAAAAATTATAAAAGAAAATCTTTCGAGTGTTTTCGAGACACAAAAAATTAAAGAAACTGGTATTTCAAATTATTGTTTTTCAGCTTAGCTGCTTGTGCAATTCCCGTTTACGACTCCTAGAATAAGAACCCTAAGAAATTTTCCCAAAATTCGATTGGTTTTTACACATCAATACTTTAATTTAGATTATTTTTGTATGTATCAAATAAAAATTAGGGTTTTTAAGGAAAGAAAACAATGCATATAGAGCAATTCCATATGAAAGCGATCACCTTTTGGACGACCCCTCTCCGATTTTAAAATAAATAGTCTCAATCGATTGCCCAGCAAAAAATAATGTACCTACATATTTTTTTTTTTTTATAGTGACTGGTTTAGTGGTGGTGTGCACCACTGTCATGTGACAAAATTGAAGAATTCTTCAGAAGGGACCTCATTGAAAGTTGTTTAAAAAAAAACTACTAAAGCGATCGCAACGAGTGATAGCTCGTTGGAAAGGTATTGAATCAGGCTTTAATTTAAAAATAAAATTTTCCTAGTTTTTCTGAGAAATTTACCTTTTTTCCATGAAAATTAAATTTTCCCATGAAAATTAAATTTTCCGATTTTCCACAGAAGCTCCTAAATTTTCCGGCTAATTTTATTTTTTTTGGATTCCTCATAATTTTTGCTTTAAGAATCAGCAATAAAAAAATGGGCCCCGACTCCTTGTTTGGACAGGAGAAGAGCATTTAAGAGACCACCTTGTTCTCATTGTTTTTATATTTTTTATAATTGAATTATTTTTAATTATTTAACATTATTTTATTTTATTTTATTTTATTATTAAAAATACATTTTCAAAATTATTTTACAAAAATTTGCCAATTTTGATCGTTTTCATATGGAATTGCTCTATAATCAAAAGATTTTAAGATGAAGTATTCACCTTATATGTTTTAAATAAAAAAGTTCTGAAAGTGAATGTCCTTTAAATTTAATGGGGTTTTTAATAAATGTAATTAGAGTGTAAGAGTTTCCTTGCAAATTTATTAAAGGTTGAGAATGAGAATAAGTAAAAATAGTGTACGAAAAAAGTTATGAATTTACATTGTTGAATTCGAGGATTTTGTTCTTGGATATTTATTTGATCTGATAACGATTAATGTGTCTGGCAACTCCGGTTAATGCAGTCAAATAAATAAAGAATTTTAACTCAACTATTTTGTTCTACCTTTTTTCTAATTGGTGATTTTTTGATTTGTTGGGGTTAACGAAAAAAGGTATCTGGCAAGCCTGGTATCTGGAAACCAAAAGAATACTTTATAAATTAGCTTAACAATTTTTCGAGGGCTTCTCACATTTGCACTCATAACCAGTGTTGCCAGGTTTGCAAAATTTCTAGAAAAAATCGTCAAAATCGTCATCATATTTTGAAAAATCGTCAAAATAAAATATATTTGTTAGAAGAGGGATAAAGTTTTAATAAAAAATAAAATACAATAATGTTATTCACATTTCAAATGTTAACGTGTTATCGTTGTAATATAACACGATTTTTGACACTTCTCTTTGCTTTAAACTTCGAAAAACATTATATTTTACAACGATATTCATATTTATAAAATGTTGAAAATGTGCGCCCCGGTAGGCTAGTTGGTAGCGAGCTGGCTTATCTGTGCGGGGATAGTGGGTTCGATTCCCAGCAGAGGCACTGTTCTGTTTCTCTACAACGCTCCGAAGGCCATAGTAGCTAGTGCTCGGTTAGGGTAATAGTATATAACTTGTAATTATATGATTATTAATAAAATAAAAAATAAAATGTCGAAAGATCAAATAAATACAACTTTAAATGAAACAAATTTTACCACTTCAACTGTTAATCACTTATATATACATAATTCTGTGAACAACATTTCAGTAGCACAACTTTTTAAATCTTAAATTCTTTTACAAAATTTGGAAATTCTTTAACAATAAGTCTGTTCGATTACTTTTCCAGTAAAATTCAGTAAAAATGACTCAGTAACAAAATTACAAAGAGTAAGACAAATTTACAAAAAAGTTAACGAACGGAAAATGTGTAGGAATTATTAAATTAGATAAACCAGCTTGTTTTAAATATTAAAAAAAATTAAACTGGTCAGTATGGAAAAGGAAAAAGTTAATTGAAATTATCGACCAAAAATAATTTAAATGTTTTTTAACTTCTTCCATAGTTAATTATTTAAAGATTTTCACTTTCAATCCATAAACAATTAAAATTTAATTTAATTTTTGTTTTTGTTTACTAAAATACAAGCATATTTTTCAGTCATATGTTTTTTTCATCTTACAAATTCTTACTGGCAAAAATGTATCCAGTAAAAACTTGTAAGTTCTTTGGCATCAAACTGTCACTTTACTGTCTCTTTTTTTACCAGTTTTTACTGCGTATTTGTCTAAACGAACACCTTCCAGTAAAAACATGTACAAATTTTTGTGTTATTGAACAAACTTAATGTTATATTTTTTAATTATTAAATTTTGGCACTTTATTTATATTATTAGGTCTGTTTTTTAAGCACCGGATTTATTTTTGGATTTATTTTGTTTCAGTTAAAGTTGTATATATATCATCTTTCAACATTTCGGGCTAGAGATCTGTTTGTTTCGCAAAAAAAGCCCATGCCTTGTGTTTTAACATGAAAATTGTTTTATTTTTATTTAAATCTAACTCCAATAAAATTTTATAAAAATTTAAAAAAATGTTCTAAACATATAAACACAGAAACTAAATTAAGCTAAACCCGTAATGAATTTATAAAAAAAATAAATGCGGTTTGGATTAAGTTTTATTCAATTCTAGGATTTGCATTTTTGCAAAATTGTATTTCACATCATATTAGCATATAAAAGCTAGCTATCGATCAAAAACAATGTTTTTGCTTTCAATTTTTAACGAAATAATATAAATTTAATAATCGAGCCGGCGATTTTATGAGAATGATAAATAAGTAGATCTTGCTGACATATTAAATTATTGTCAAAAAATCGTCATTTTGGAAGCAAAAGTCGTCAAATAGTCAAATAGTCATTTAGTTATTTTGGGTATTAAATATCATCAAAATGACGACAAATCGTCAAACCTGGCAACTCTGCAAGCGATTGCTACTAAACATACGTACATACATACTGTATTACAAAACAAAACAAAAAAACAACAACAATATTTTGTGGGTTTTTTTTTGATTTTAAGTGTTGATCATGACCATGGATGGTAACCGATTCTATGTGGTTATTGGTCGTAGTATCGCTATTTTCTTTTATTTCGGTAACGGTATTTTAGGAGAACTATACTTCAGTTATTTCGGTAACGGGATTTTAGCGTTAACGGTATTTTAGCGTGAACGGTATTTTATTTATTTATTTCGCTAACGGTATTTTAGCGGTAACGATATTTTAGATATTTCGGTAACTTTATTTCAGGTAAAAAGATTTTTCAATTATTTTGGTAAAGGCATTTTAAGGATAACGTTATTTTAGTTATTCAGGTAATGTTAATGCACACCACAATTTTTAACCGCATTATGCCCGAGTTTAAATGACTGTCTAGTTTATGATCATACTTTGGGAAAATATATCTATTTACAGAAGTTTTTTTTGTTCAGATCTTGTTAGATTATTTCGGTAACGGTATTTTAAGGTAACGGTATTTTACGGATAACGGTATTTCAAGAATATCGGTAACGGTATTTAAGCGATAACGATAGTCAGTTGAAAGGTGTTAGAATCTGGGACGGTATTTCAGCGATATTGACAGCCAGCCCTGCTTGCGTATATTCTTGTGTATAAGCATTGAATGTACGTATGTATGTATGTAGGATGAAATAAATAGTATAATTTAAAATTTGCTTCAAAATTTTTAGAGGTCTTCCCACATTTTCACTCATAACTTTTGAACGCGTTAACCGATTTTGATCATTTTCACTACAAAACTGCTCATGATATCAACAAACAATTTGACTGAAAATTAGCAGTACTTCTTCTGTATTGTCGGAGTATTTTGTGTTTCCACAGACAGACGGACGGACAGACGGACATGGCTATATCGACTTCTCTATTCATGCTGATCAAGAATATATATAGTTTATGGGGTCCCACAATTTTTTTAAAAGAATTACAAACATTTGACAAAGTGAATATACCCTCCTGCACTATGGGATGGAGGGTGTAAAGATGACATTAGTAATATTTTGCAAGCACCCTTCTGACTAAAATGTTTCTGACCTTACAAACTTTTTGTTAGTGTATTTATTCCGTGATAAATTTAAGGAATCGAAATCAGTATTGGTCAGGGTTCGTTTAAAAAGACTTCAAATATTATTTGACGACATTTCGAAACTCTAGGAGAGAGTACTTTAAAAATTAAAAAAGAATTCATTTCAATAAAATTTAGTAAAACGTAATAATATTTATGTTTAACGTCATAACATGTTTTCACCACTGAAAATTATTTATTATGAAGATAGTTGTCGTAACCGCCTGAATTCGAATGGAATTAAATTCGGTTACCACAACTAAGACTTTTCTGGGTGTAGCTTTTTATCTTATCGAATTTTTTTGAACGACAAAAATAAAGTTTTCTTTATTTCTTAGATCTAAACAGAACTTTATACTCAAAAACGATTCCACTTTTATTAATTTTTTTTTTCTTTCTTTAATCTAGATTACGGAATCAAATACTCTTATAGCAAATGGTACAGTTCGAGCAATATCTGGTCAAACTAAACCTTCAACTCTTATATCGGACAACAATAATGACCCGATTCACATAACTAAAAGAGAGTTTTACAAGGAACTCAAACTTCGAGGCTTCCACTACGAGGGAGATTTCCAATCTGTCGAATTAGCCACGTCAGATGGCTCGTATGGAAAAGTTAAATGGATCAATAACTGGGTCACTTTTCTTGACTGTATGCTTCAACTTATTATAATACCTAAAGACTCTCGTAGCTTAGTTTTGCCAGTAAAGCTGCGCACAATGCGCATCTATGCCAATCATCATAAACAATTATTTTCGACCGAAAGTGAAGTTGAAGTTTTTACCAACATAAGCCAAAAGAGATTGGTTGGCGGTGGCATCGAAGTTATAGATCTAACCGCAAGTCAAGTTCAAAGACGTAAGCCACCAGGTGAAGCAGTTTTAGAAAAGTATCAATTTATACCTTACATGCCCGCACGAAAACTATTAGTCAATGACATATCCAGATGCTGCATACAACTGTTGCTGGAAAATCAAACCATAACCAAGTGCTCTGTAGTGGAGATTGCGAACGCTGCTGAACGTGATTATGCTTATTTAATTGGTTTAGAACAAGCTATAGACGATCTGCCCAACATACAGGGATCATATGTAGTGTTGCATATGAACACAGGTGATTTTGATAATCAATGTGAAGAAGGTTCAAACATAGCGCACATCAATTCCGTTGAGGACTTAGAAGGCAGTGTTAATGTCTTGGTAATCGATGATTCAGATTTTAAGTCTCAGTTTGTTGCATTGCAATCGAAATTAAGTTCAAATGCTATTATTCTTATAAAAACCAATAATCAGCATCTATCGGAGGACACAGATCTACTACCCCAGAACTACAAAAGCATAGCCTACTTTCCTTGCGCTAATAACCGATGTTCAGTTTTAACTTTAGCTTCCATTAATAATACAGAAGAAATATTTTTAAAAATATCCGAGCGTGATAAAGACTTTCATTGGATCGATAAGCTGAAGGATGTGATGGGCAAAGGTGTTGTACTGGTTTCTGAAAATGAACCATTTAATGGATTGATTGGGTTAGTAAATTGTCTGCGCAAAGAACCAGAAACCGCAAATATTCGATGTATTTTTATAGATGACCAACGAGCTCCAGCTTTTGATCCAGCATTACCATTTTATAAAAATCAACTAAAGCTTGGACTTGCTGTAAATGTTTATCGTAAGGTAATTTCCCCATATAACATAAGCCTCATTTTTCTACACATAGGCGAACCACAGGTGGTCTAGAATTAGGTATTGACAATAAAAATACTCCAAAAAAGTGGGTATAGGGTTTGAACGCACTATATTTCCGATTTCAGAAAAACCGATTTAAAAAAAAATCTGTAGACAAATTTAAAAGTTATGACAGCACAGGCCGACAAAAATTTTAGATAGGTCAAGACAATTGGACTAAAGCATACTTTTCTGAAGGCTTGAGGTCCGCTGACACACATTATATCGGGGTTTCGAGATATCTTAACATAAAGCTTAGAAAAACCCTGGTTTGCTATATTCAAGACGTTATAACATAGCGTTTTAAGACTTTTTCACAAAATTGATTTGTTTATCTAAAATTCCTCCCTATCCTTTTAAAACTCAGGTTTAACTTTTCCTAAGTCTTATCAGGTTTAGAAAAACCCGGCTTTTTGCAATATTGTGAAGATATAACCTCGCGGGTTATGACTTTTTCACAAAAATGTGTTACGTCGTCTGAAATTTCTGCATATTATTTTCAAAACACAGGTTTAAACTTTTAAATATCTTATTACATTCCGGAAAAATCGTCAGTTGAAATTTTTGACATAGTATTTTTGCTACATACACAACGCCCGATTTCTCAAATAAGATATCAGAAAGGTTAAAATAAGGTATCAGAAAGGTTACTGTGAATATAGCAAAAACCAGTTTTTTTTTAATGTTCTGTTAAGATATCTCGAAAACCTGATGTGATGGGGAAATTCTGAGGTCGCATTCGAATTCAGCGGACCTCGAACCTTTAGAATAGTATGTTTTAGTCTACTGTCTACGGTGGAACGTGTTTTGCCTTTATGTCACTTTCTAGATATTTTTGCCGTTAATAAATAATAATAAATATATCAAGAACACTCACGAATGCATTGATATTATATTTTCACATAAGTAAATATTATTTATTTTATTTTATAAAAATTATGATGCTTTGTTTAAAAAAGTTTGTATTCAGAAGGTTTCAATAGCCATTAAACCCGTAGTTTATCAAGTTTCTGCTCACAAAATATAATTCAAATCGACCCCAGGTCAGATTTTGGGCGATATTCAATAATCTTTTTGAAGTCTTTAACAAACAATACTTGGAAATATTTATAATATTCAAAGATCGAGGAAATTATAGTATCGAGATAGTCCATAATTTTCTCCAATAAACTCGTGCTGGAAGGACCAAAGACACACATTGTTCGTGGAGATTTCAAAAATATATTTCACGAAATCACAAATGTATTAATTTTGACACCAACTTTAAACTCTAAACATGAGATTGGGCCCATCGGGAGACTCTCCTTGTTCAAAAAACTGTGTTGCTTCTTCATTGTTACTTCATACTCAACTCAATTTACTTGTGTTGGATCAAAGAGCATATACGAATAGAGAGACTACACTACCTCTGCAACAAACTACCTAACTTAAGCCAGCAAATTATAAAAATGTATAAAAAACGGTTGCAAAAAACTGTTGTTTTCTACTAAAATTTAATATATTTAAATTTCATCTAGCTTATTTTATCGTTAATATTTGAAATAAATAACAATTTTATTTAATTATTACTTAAAAATATGATAAAAATAAATTAAATTATACTTTTAAATTTCTACAACATTTTTTCATTTGCTTGGTGCGAGTTTACGAACAAATAGAATTGGGCAGATTGAGAGAGACTGAGGTCTACAGGCCCCTACTGGTTGAATGTCGATTGTCGCTGAAAACATAACCTAATTTATAGTCAAATATTTTACCGGCTACGAGTGCAAAATTTCCCTTCTCCAATATTCGCGGTCGTACTTTATAATTGGGCCATCTAGTTGGTTTGAGTGAACGCTCTTTCTAGTAGGGTGTTTTTATACAGGTATAGAACTTAAAGTTGGCAACACTTTTTTAACTGCTGGCCATTTTGTCAGCGGTCAAGTGATATATGCTTAGTTTGGTTTGGCATTTCAACATGAATAGACTGACGTCTGAACAACGCTTCCAAATTCTGCAAACTTATTTTGAAAATCATTGTTCTGTTCGAAATACGTATAGCGCAATACGTCCATTTTATGGTCAACATAATCGTCCATTAGAGCAATTCATTCGATTAACTATGAAACGTTTTCGCACCACGTTTACTCTAAATGATAATATGCATCCATAGAGACGTCGTACAGTGCGTACAGACGAAGTCATTTCTGCTGTATGGCGTAGCGTAGAGGAAGACCCCAATCAGTCTATCCACCATCGTGAACAGGAATTGGATATGTGTCGTTCCTTTGCGTGCTTACAAAATCCAACTCGTGCAACAATTGAAGCCACACGATCAAATAGCAAGGCGTAGATTCGGTGAATGGGCCCAAAACAAGATTACCGTTTATCCATGACACGTGAATTGGCCTCCAAGATCGCGCGGTCGCCGCTGGACTATTTTCTGTGGGAATATGTGAAGTCGCTAGTCTACGCCGATAGGCACGAAACGATTGACCACCTGGAGGACAACAACGCCGCGTTATTGGCAATATACGGCCACAAATGTTAGAAAAAGTCAGCGAAAATTGGACCTCCAGATTAGACTACTTCTTAGCCAGCCATGGCGGTCATATGACAGAAGTCATATATAAATTATAGTGCCAGAAGGTTATCTTTCGAATAAAGTAAATTTGAAGTCAGTTTACAAATTCATCTTTGTTTTACTCCATTTCAAAGTTCTATACCTCTATAAAAAACACCCTTTATAATTGATCTCAATGAGTTAATACGCTCGTCTATTGGCTGTATAACTTAAAAATGAGGGATTCGGAACAGATTTCATATTTTACACATCGTTTGTGGTTTTAATCACTTATATGGCATTTTGGAGGGTAAGCATCTGTTTTTGATTATGACTTACATTGGAGGTATCCCGACCCGAACTCACAGATTTTAATGAACTTTGGATTTGTTACAAATGAGCAAATAAAAGAGACACGTATTTGTTATAGCTGCCGGATTAAAAAGGTTAAAAAATAGGGTTTAAATAATCATTTGTTTTTGTATGAAAACTTGTCATTAATTTATGAAAAATAGATTTATTTGTACGCACGGGAAAAAGGCCATTCGGGAAAAGTCGCATAAACCGAACGGTTTCGAATATCGGAAACAGCTCAGACACCAATCCGATTAAATTAAATAGCCATTGCTATGCATAATTTTTAGCTTAATACAACTAAAATTCATTAATAAAACGTCAGATTAAATGTAACTAAAAACCAAATATGGGACAAATTAATTGAATGGACTAATCAATTGTTGATTTCATCACAATTTTATTGTTATCAATTATAATGAAATTATTTTCATTAGCATTTTTTTAAGAAATGCTAATGAATTTCATTGATTTGATTTTATTGATTAATGGCAATAATTTTAAGTTTCCTTACCATTAGTAATGCATCAATTTAAGGAAACAAATTACAATTGACAAATAATATTTTTGAAAACCTACTGGTGAATATCGATGAAATCAGGGCTCCACAGGAGCATTAAGTCACCCTAATAATGCAATCAGGCTATGTCTGGGAAAGATTAATATTTTATAAAACAGTCCCAGGTTGTCCGATAATAGAATGAAACATTGGTACAAAATGAAACGATATGGAATGAAACGGGGAACGAGTGGAATCGCAGCACTTAATACATTTGTATTATCGGAACGGGTTGCATTGGTTAAGTTTTGAAAAAAAATCTGTTTTGCGTCATCTCGTTTAGTTCTCGAGATACTAGCCATTTTATAAATGAGATTTTTTAAAATGGCCAGTATCTCCGAAACTAAGCGCGATATTGCGAAACTGATAAAAATGTTGCTCCAAATGAGTGTTAATACACCCTTATAATATAAATTCGCTAGGTCTGTGAGAGATTTAAAACAGCCACAGGGTGATTTGTTTATGTATTTTTTAATTATTTACGTAATAATACAAATAAACATACTCGGATAATAGAAAGTTAGTTCCTCGTTCCATTTCGATTCCCGTATTCAGTGTTACAATTCCTGTCGATCTCAGTTCCAGTCCTAGGTAAAGCCATTTTTTGCACTCCGCTTTTTTTTCTCAATTGTAATTAGTTTGTTAGGCATTAGTGTGATTTCATTGGCATTGCTAGGACAAATGCTAATGCCAAAAAATTGCATTACAATTAACTGGTAATGAAATTTGTTTGGTATAAGTGAACTAATGCTAATGAAATTTCAATGCCAATGAAAAAATCACAAGTATGCTCAAAATAAATTTTTTTGAATAACAAAAATACTGGAAAATCTTTGGGCACAATTTGTACACCAGTGTACAGTGTATCTTCAAGAAACCTTCCATTTGAAACCAAATTTGTCTATAGCTACTTTTAATAGAACGAAATAAAGCGGAAAAAAACGTAAATGGGGTAATTTTTGACTCCACTTAGTAACACTTGAACATGAGAATAGGCAGCTAAAAAAAACACGGTCCCCCAAATTTTTATTCTTTACAACATATCAGATCTGCCGGGTCGGGATAGCTCCCTTGTTAGTCATTGCACGAAATAGTGTAAAGAACAAAATTCAAAAATTTCGAATTTTGCACCAACAAAGCACCATTTGCGGAAAGTTTTGCAATTAAGGCTTTGCATAGGTCACTAAAACATTTAAAAGATAGATAATAATATATTTTAAACCCCATTTATATAAAGATTTTATGAAAAACCCAAAATAATCCCATTCCTCAATAAACACATAATTTTAGTTTCAGACTTTTGGCTCAAAATGAGTTGGGCTTAGGTAGAATTAGGACAGAGGTAGACTTTGTACCTCCCAGTAAAAAAAATTTAAATCTCAGTCTTAGAAGATGCTTACGTACCAAATTTATAGTTTCTAGCTCCAGAGGTTTGATTTGGGTGATTAAGCTTGAAACTAATTTCTTTTTAACCCCATTGAAACCACGTTTTAATAGGAGTCTTCAATAATTAACTTATTACTGCACCACTGAACACACACAAATCAATATTTAGAAATCCCGTCTAAGCCGATGTCTACGCTGGGTAAGGAACCCAAATATAAATTTTTAGATCCTCATTTAAGCGGTTTGGCCAGTACGACAAAGGAGGAAAGTTTCACCATTTTTACCCATGTTTTTACCACTTCCTTGGTCAAAATTTTAATAGTTTCATTCCTACATATTCGAAGAAACATGTTTTTGAAAATCACATAGTTAACGACATGCCGAATTCAAAGTTCTTGTTTTTAGCGGTTTGGCCTGGTCGTCAACCATTTTTTACCTTATTCATGGACAGAAATTCAAAAAGTAGCAATTCAGTGAGTTGGGTCATATACAAATAAATATGTATTTTTAATGTTTAGATTCTAGAAAATCCCGTCTAAACGAAAGTCTATTCGAAATAAGGAACCCGCATGCTAAATGTGAAGCTCATCACTTTAGCTGTTTGGTCAGGCCCCCAAGAGTTCCTAATCCCGTTTACACGGAATTCCATTCCAAATTTGAAGCTCCTCGCTTCAGTGGTTTGGCCTCCAAGGAGGGTGAATTTTCCCCTTTTTCTCTCCCGTAGGAATTTCTAAAAATCCCATCTATGCGGATGCCTACGTTGGATTATAAACAAACTTGGCTAATTTCAAGTTTCTAGCTTTAGCGGTTTGTCTAGGCCGCCAAGAAGGAAACTTTTCCCTTTCATGTTCTTTCCCGTTGATATTTCCAAAAATAAACTACTTATATCAATGGTTGTGACAAATGTCTTAGGTATTTCTAGAAATGAAACGAAAAAATAACAAAATATGATATATACAAACAATGATATATACTGAACGAAAATTTGTTTTGCAAATTTAAATTGCCAATTTGACCACACTACATTAATAATCATTATAAAAATTTAGTTTACAAATACACATTTAATCTTTATTAAATTTAAATACTTTATTTTGTCTTTAATTTAATTAATAGACAATTACTTTCTCAAGACGGTGACAATTTAAGTTGTTTTATGTATGAAAAACAGATGTAAAAATCTACCATGGTTGATTAAGTATAATTTTCCTCTTCTCTACTACATCTTGATATCTGCTTCATTCTGTGTATATTTTTTAGTTTGGTTGTCGTCCACACTATTAAAGTGCTTAACAGCTAATTTTTTTTAGCAAAACAAATTAGTAGAACATTAGTTCAGAACAGTTAATTGCTGAATAAGTATAACTAAAATTTTAGCTGAACACATAATTTTAACAAAAAAATTACTGAAAAATAGTATTCCTGATTTACAAGACGTTTTCTACTAACTTATTTTTTTGAGCGTAACATCAAGAAAAGAATTATTACTCAAATTACAAAAAATTACGAAAAAAGGGAAAGATTTAAAGAGCCGAAGATTGCGACCTAGGTATATAAATTCATTATAAATTATTAATTATTTTACTGTTTCTGTTGCTGCTTTTAGTAAAATATTTAAATAAATTGTTTTCTTAGATATAAAAATGTTAGAACCTAAGTTTGCAAAAAATTTGTTTAATAATTATATACAAGCTAATAATGTCGATTTTTTTGCTTGAAAAATGCATTTATTACAATAACAAAATACATAATTCAAAATATTGTCCATAGTTAGCCACTACTTTTACCCATCTTTCTGGTAGCATATTGATTCCGCGCCAAAAGACCTGGTCCGGTTTAGAGGTAAAGAATGAATCAAGCCGATTTCTGATACCCTGTTCTGAAGTGAAGCGTATTCTAGTAAGGGCGTTCTGCATCGATCGAAACAAATGGTACTTAGAAGGGGCAAGGTCTAGCCTATAAGGCGGGTGAGCTAAAACTTCCCATTCACTATTTTCCAAACAGTTTTTGACCTTTCTTGCAACATGTGGCCGAGCGTTGTCATAATGGAAGATTATGGCCTCGTGTCTGGTCAAATATTCGTTTTTCGTTGATTTCTCTCTTCACGAATCAATTGTGGTCGGTGCAGGTCCCCTGTGATCGTCTGACCCGATTTCAATAGCTCATAATACATAGCACCCTTCTGATCCCACCAAATACAGAGCATTACCTTGGCGCCATGGATATTCGGCTTCGGCGTTAATTTGGCTGGTTGGCCGGGCTTTACATATGACTTTTTGCGATTGGGGTTATCGTACTGTATCCATTTTTCATCACCAGTAACAATACGATGCAAAAATTACTTCTTTTTGTAGCGCTCAAGAAGCATTTCCGATATGCAAAATCGCCTTTTAACGTCTCTCGGCTTCAATTCATATGGGCCCCAATTTCCTTGCTTTCAAATTCCTCATCTTCAAACTTTTTCGGCTAACCAGGACTCCTTGTCTTCTGTGTCGAAATCACCACTTTTGAATCACGTAAAACCATAGTTCACAAGTTTTTTGAGTTTTTGCATGTTAAACGTAAGCTTCTACCAACAATCGATAACTTTCAGCATCCTTTTTCTTTGAATGAAAGAAGGTTATCAGACTTCCCCTCAAAACATCTTTTTGGCACAAAATCCGACATTATTATAGCAATTGAAAAAATCTGTGTTTACACTTTGGCGTCTATCGAATACTGAATTATAATGACAGATGTTTACCCTCCAAAGTACCATATTTGTTATTATTGACACAAACCATATCGCTTATTTAATTCAAGAGTGACATAACTCAAAAAACACAATTTTGCAGAAAACGAGTTTGAAGTTTTCAATCCATATCTGCCTCGCTCGACCATTTCTCTATTTATTTGGTCACGTTTTTTATAAATACTGGGTTTTGATGCATTTTTGTTTTAGTGAGAGTTATGTGCAAATTCGCTAGCACAGTTTCTCTATGAGGTATATACTCTTTGCACCCACTTTAAAGAAAAAATAAAGTATGTAATCCTCTATTTCGAAAAGTATACATGATATGAAATATGAAATTTTTTCACAATATAAATCATGATACATATAACTAATAAATCTGCATCATTAACTCAAAAATCACATTTTTGACTCATGACAGTCTTGAAATAAATGAGCGATATGTTGTCCAAATCGACATTATTAACTTGTATACCCGAGAGTAAAAAGTGTGCAAATTGATTTCCGTTGAGGGTTTTACTAACATTTAATATATTTTCAGTAACGTTGGCTAATTTTACCTTCTATGTTCACTCCACTAACAATTACACACGAGAGATTTTTGGTGGACGAAAAATAATGAAAATTTCCATTAAACTAATACCACTTTTCTTCACAACTTGAACGAAAATTTTCGTAAAATTAATAAAAAGCTCCGTATTTTTTGTGGAACTTGTTTTTTAATAAAAGTTCTTCATTGCTTCTATGTAAAAACTCATTAATATCAGGCAAATGGCAGAAAGCTAAAATAAATTACAAGTTTGATATAATTTTTATTAAAACTAAAAATTATATTTTTTCGATCTTTAATTGCGCTATGAAACGTTTCCTAATGTTTGTAAATTATGTTTACAAATTTTCCCTAAATTTCTAGATATATATGATTTTAAAAATTAAATTTTTTATAAAAAATATCTTTTAAAGATCGAAAATCGGAAAAAAGAAACACTTTATAAGTTTTTAAAATCATTTTCTTAAGTAAAAGATTTAACTTATTTAAATTATTATATGTGGCTTTATAAATTTTGATTTTTAATTTTAAATGATAGTGGTTGATATTTAATGAAGGTAATTTTAAGTTTTTCATGAAGATTATTAGACACTATACTGAAATTGAACTATTGGTAGGAAGAAAAACGTGTCACTTTTGTTTCGAGTTGTGTGTTGAAAATTTGATATTTTTTTCTGAAAAGAGATTAAAGTAAAACTTATGTTAAATCAGATTAAAAATTATAACTTTTTTTTTGTTTTTTTACCTTTATTGTCATATTTCCGATACACTTGCAACATATCTGAAAATCCTTTTTAACAACGTGGTCGCGAGCAAAACAGATAACGCGATCAATACAGTTTTTGCTTTATTGAAAGAATACGTACAGTTTGTAACAAACACTATAAAGGCGAAAATTTATGTTCCATGTATTATTTTAAAAGAGCCGAACTTATAAAAAACAAGTGGAAGCATTAAAGTCCGATGTGCCGAATTTGGTATAAAAAAGATTAAATTCGGCTGTGACGAATTTTTGGATACCCTCCATCTCGGTGTTTTCATAAACCAGGGAAAGTGCAAACAATATTAATATCTATATTCTTTGTAAAAATAACAAAAATAATGTTGTTTTTATAAGTAAAAACAAAATATGACTGATTGATTAATGTATTTAAGAAGTTTCTAAAGAAAAAAGTGTTTAATTAAAGTTTACTAAAATGAATCTGAAATTCTGCATGCTTATAACAGTGGGTATTCAAAGGTTATTCTGATTACCTAAAGAAGAACGTGTAGTGAAAAATATATATATTTTTATAGTTCCTTATGATGTTAAAAAAACTGTTGTAAAATTCGCCTGTTGTTTGTCTCTCTGCCTATATAATAATGAAAGAAATAAGGGTTACTAAAATATATTTTGGGATCGTTAGAAGAGATGCAATGAATACAAACGCATAAAAACAGTTTCGAATAATCAGAATTTTAGATAAATTTAAGGGAACAAAAATACGCTTGCGGAGACATACATAATGAAATAATTATGAAATGCCAGTTTACATTACAACACATGTGTTTATACTATACATCACATAAGTAAAACGGAAAGTGTGATGAAACTAAGTTTGTCAAAAATTATAAAAGAAAATCTTTCGAGTGTTTAGGGTGTTTTCGAGACACAAAAAATTAAAGAAACTGGTATTTCAAATTATTGTTTTTCAGCTCAGTTGCTTGTGCAATTCTCGTTTGCGACTCCTAGAATAGGAACCCTAAGAAATTTTCCCAAAATTCGATTGGTTTTTACACATCAATACTTTAATTTAGATTATTTTTGTATGTATCAAATAAAAATTAGGGCTTTTAAGGAAAACAAATGCATATAATCAAAAGATTTTAAGATGAAGTATGCACCTTATATGTCTTAAATAAAAAAGTTCTGAAAGTGAATGTCCTTTAAATTGAATGGGGTTTTTAATAAATGTAATTAGAATGTAAGAGTTTCCTTGCAAATTTATTAAAGGTTGAGAATGAAAATAAGTAAAAAAAGTGTACGAAAAATAGTTATGAATTTACATTGTTGGATTCGGGGATTTTGTTCCTGGATATTTTTTTGATCTTATAACGATTAATGTGTCTGGCAACTCCGGTTAATACAGTCAAATAAATAAAGAATTTTAACTAAACTATTTTGTTCTACCTTTTTTCTAATTGGTGATTTTTTGATTTGTTGGGGTTGACAAAAAAAGGTATCTGGCAAGCCTGGTATATGGAAAACAAAAGAATACTTTATAAATTAGCTTAACAATTTTTCGAGGGCTTCTCACATTTGCACTCATAACCAGTGTTGCCAGGTTTGCACAAACAAATTTTTCTAGAAAAAATCGTCAAAATCGTCATCATATTTTGAAAAATCGTCAAAATAAAATATATTTGTTAGAAGAGGGATAAAGTTTTAATAAACAAGTGGAAGCATTCAAGTCCGATGTGCCGAATTTGGTATAAAAAAGATTAAATTCGGCTGTGCCGAATTTTTGGATACCCTCCATCTCATTGTTTGAATTAACCAGTGCAAGTGAAAATAATATATATATATATCTATATTCCTTGTAAAAATAACAATAACAATGTTGTTTTTATAAGTAAAATAAAATATGATTAATTAATGTATTTGGGGTGAAGAAAAAAATGTTGTATCAATTATCGTTAAAAGCGAACTGCACTGTATATAAATGCAGATAAAGATTTACACAATTCAATATATATGGTTTGTGTCTTTGCTATAAAAAAATCGTCGATATTCAGGCGCTGAAATCGCTATGTTTAAGAATCCAATTGCAATTGATGGAAACGTCCAATTGGGAAAATTGTCAATAGCGCCATCTATTAAGTTATAAAGGGATAGGTTTAAAGGGACAGTAATAAGAAAAAAATTGTTTTAAAAATAATAAATATATTGTGAATTGTGCGCCCCGGTAGGCTAGTTGGTAGCGTGCTGGCTTATCAGTGCGGGGGTCGTGGTTTCGATTCCCACCAGAGGCACTGGTCTGTTTTCGCTACAACGCGCAGAAGGCCATAGTAGCTAGTGCTCGGTTAGGGTAATATTTATATAATTTGTAATTTTGTGATTATTCATTTATAAATAAAATAAATATTGTGAATTAGTAATTTAATTTAATATCTAATTGTAATTGAGAAAGGACCTAATTGGAAGAATAACTGGCTCCTCCATTTAAATTGTGAAGGGAAGTTTATAAAAAAAAAAAAGAAAAAAATATTCTTAGGAAAAAAACTTTTGTTTTGTAAATGAAACGAATTTAGTAGAAAAAAATCTAACACTCGATTAACGAGGGCTATGTGGTCAAAAATAAACTCAGTTTATTGCAATAATTAAATGCAGTTTGCTTATAACACTTGAAATAGGGGAAAAGCACAAATCGATGCCTCAAAGTAACCAATATTTGTAGAAAATAATATTATCCATACATGAAATATTTACATATAATGTAGCACTGAAATAATTATTTTTCTATAAAGCAAAACCCGTGATTTTAATAGAAAAAAGCCACAAAATAGGCTTTTAGCAATGTAAGGAAAATGAATTGTATTAAATACAAAAACACTTTAATTTTAGCGAAAAACATACCGATTTGATCTAAACATGCTAGGAATATTATATTTTAATAATATTAATAAAAACTTTAAATGTTTTTCATCTTATGTTTCACTGAAACACAAATTAATGTTCAAAGTTATTCTGCAGGTTTGTTCTCAATGAAGCAATTTTTTTTTTTGAAATAATAGTTGGTTTTAAAATCAGTAGTGACAATTTACAGAATTGATAAAAACTGTGGAAAGAGTTGAGAAATCGTTTGCATGCACTGACAGGAATTTAATATTACATTTTAAGCAAAGTTATGCTTTTTTCACATGGACTTTTAAAAAAGCATTTAGGGGTCCAAGAAGGTGATTACGTAGATACTTTTGAACTGTTTTGTAAATACTACATTAACATAGTTTAAGTGGCAATCGTTTCAGTTACATATATTCAGTCGAATTGGACAGAACTATAAGGAAATGCAAATTGAAGTATTTATGAAATCTGTGGATATAAGAAGTCCGTTATATCAGACATCATTTGTACGGAGTCTTGTTGACGAGACAAACAATTTAAATAAAATGAATTCTTTATAACAAAGATCCATATTGCAATTTTTATTGTTATTGAATTTCAGAGGGAAATTAGTGTTTTAGTGAATTAGTTTTAGTGAATTTAGGGTTTAAAAAGCATACGCGAATTAAAAAAAAAGATTTAAAAAAAAATGCGCTTGCTGTGGCATACATAATGAAATAATTATTAAATACCCGTTTACATTACAACACACGTGTTTATACTATACATCACATAAGTCAGACGGAAAGTGTGATAATATTAGGTTGTCAAAAAATTAAAAAAGAAAATACTGTGTGTGTTTAGAGTGTTTTCGTGACACAAAAAATTAAAGAAACTGGTATTTTTTCAAATTATATAAATTAAAAAATAGACCCGGTGACAAATTAACATGTTTTGCTGACATATTAAACTTTTGTCAAAAATTCGTAAATTTTTTGGAAGCAAAAATCGTCCAATAGTCATTTAGTTATTTTGGGTATTAAATATCGTCAAAATGACTATAAATCGTCAAACCTGGCAACACTGCATGTGATTGCTTCTAATGCATACATACAGGCACGTAGCTAGGAATTTGTTTCGGGGTGGGGGGGGGGGGGGTTGGCTTTTCGATTTTTTTTTTTTTGATTATATATTTTTTTTTTGCACACTAAAGTAATAGCTTTTTCTTTTGTTTGCTAAATTTTTACCTACACGTAATGGGCAATCATGTATTAATAATAGAAATAGCTTTCTGATTTCATTTTGAAACAAAAACCTCCCGCATAAAGTGCATTTCCTTAAAATGCATTTTTTCATTTATTACTTATTGTGTTCATTATTTTGCGAATTTTGATGTCTATATTGCGAAACAACGCTTTAATCTGTTTGATCACAAATTTGAAAATGTTTGTGTACTTTAAGTTGGATATGCATCGTTATTGTCTAATTACGTTAAATTTTTAGCTAAATATTAATTTTTAGTTTAATTAAATAAAAAAAGGATTATGCGGAAAACTTTTTGAAAACCACGAAAAATAAAATTGCGTTACTTTATATTTTTATGTGCTAATATACGTCTAGGGTAGCTAAAACTTGATAAATGTAAAAAAAGTAAAAAAGTTTCAACTTCTAATAACCCGATTAAAATTAATATGATGCTTTATATAATCATACGAAATTTAATATGAGTCTTAATAAAGTTTTATCTGAGAAATGGGCATAATAATTATATTTGCATTAGTTTAGTTTTAATTTGATAATATCAGATTAAATAACATGCAAATAATGACGCGATACAATTTAATACGATTTTATACAGCGGTATAAATTTATATGTGAACTGATACTGAAATATACAAAATAAGCTATAGTTGTGTCCGGTTTTTGATTTTAAAACTTCATGAAAATCCAAAATATCTATTAATCCTTTTAGACTTTAGCCACTTGCAAAAGGTTTACAACTTTATAATTTGTAACAAATTCCATAGCATTTGGAAATTTTATTATATTCAAAAATAAAAAAATATAAATGAAGATTTTGTGGTATTTATTAACCATTGAATAACAAAAACGGAAAAAAACGTTGAAACTAAATTTAGAGTTTTAGATTGAAAAAAATCTTAGACTAAATTAAGAACTCATAATGTTACAAATGAAACAATTCTTTTTTAAGGTTAAGAACCAGAAAGAAATCAATTCAAAAGACAAAAATTGGTGTAAATTTTGTGTATAAAATTATACACAAAATGATGCAAATAATTGTATTGTATTGATGTAATACACATTTACATCCAAAATATAATTGACAAATTTTCTAGTGTGACTCTGCATGGGGTAATATACAATTTTATCTAAAATAAAATTGTGTTTTTTAAAATGATATAATATCAAAATATATATTATTTTGCAATGTCTAGGTATATAAATATAACGTAATTATTAATTGGATTAGTTTTAGCGTATTCTAAATGCAATATACAATTATACGCAACTATATATGACATCATATTAAATTTTTTCTACGAAATTAATTTTATATATGAATTTATATAATTATGTCCGGTTAAATGCACTGGCAGACAAAACCTTTTATGCAAACGTTTTAACTCGGGAAATTAAAGAATTATAACCGTCCAAAAAACAAATTAAAAGCAAATACCCTATATAATTTGCCTGCCACTTATAAGGAAGCTTTTCCGATGCGTTTCCTTTGAAATTAAATTCGGATAGGTGATAAAGCAGCAAATATATATGAAAAACGTATCTATTTTTAAAAGTGGTGCTGAAAATTAACACATTTTTGTATGAAAATATGTTTAAAGTTTAGGAAATTTAGACTTATTTAAAAACAGCGTTCAAATCTTCGAGAAAACACACATTTTGAAAACCATTTTGACACTATGTCGTAGACCCCGGCTGCCACTTATTTGAATTATTTTAACAAATTATTCACTATTTTTTCCCCTTTTTCATATATCCGACTTCATGTATTGTATTAAAAAAATCGTAAATTTTACAAGCAAGCGTGATTGTAGTCTGAAAGAAATAATAAAGAAAAAATATAAAATTGGAAAATTTAAAAATTTAAAAATATACCTGACATCGCCTAGGTCTTATTTCCATCGCCTAGGTCTTATTTATTTCGTATTTCCCATTCACTTTGATTTATATTTTGGACAATTTCAAACGCTTTTCAAATTGTCTTTAATCAATTTTTTAAATAAAAACCCTTTAAAATGTCTAAAAAAAAACTACATCGTTATTACTGGTTTCGCTGCTTGATTTTAAAATGTCGCATTTCAAGGAGCGCCGATAGAAATTTGTTTACATTTAGTCTAAAAAGAAATTGAGAAAATTTGAGTCCCATTGGACCACGTTAACATGTTATGCATATCGATCAAAGTTTGAGGCTTAAATTTGTTTCAAAAAATTAAAAAAATATGAGATATCGAAATATATATCGTAAAATATATAAAATACTGAAAACTATGTTACCAGATGCGTGCGTAGCAAACCAAATTTACCAAAAAGATTGCACTGTAAGTAAAGTAACGACTTTTACGGCACAAGTAAACTTAATTTTGAGTCTTAGTGGTAGCTCCATTTTAAAAGATTATGTCAAAATACAGAGAAAAAATCATTGTCAAAAAAAAATTCAATTAAACTTTTGTTCGATTTCAAACTTACTTTCAAATTACTGTTTAATTGAAAATGAATTTGGTATAAAAAAAAATTCTCAGTTTTATAACGTTGAACAACATTGAAACAAATGCAAAAATTTTAAAAAGTCGCCAAAATTAAAAAAAAATCGTTTAAAGTTGAAAATTCGCGTTTCTTTAATTTTGTCATTTTTTTTTTAAATTTTTTTTTGAATTTTGGCGTTTATTTTGGGAGTTTTTTAAATTTCTGCAATTTTGAGGATTGTTTTGGCAATTTTTTTTTCAAATTTTGCGATTTTTCAAATGGTCTAATTTTTCCCAATAGTAAACAATATTCAATTAAATTTTTATTAGATGTGAATAAAACTATATGTAATTGAAAATAATATTAATTAAATAGACAAAAATTATTTTAGTTGTTACTACAATTGCATCAACACGACCGAATTTAGTTAAACTTTTGCTGAATCAACAAATATTTTAATTAAAACTCAATTTTAGTTTTTTCTGTTTAGTTTGCATTGTCTCAAACAATTTTTTGATTATATTATACTTCGAAATCTCTTATGAAAAGATTTTATTTATTGCTTTTTGTCGAAAATCAACTCTAACAATGATAGCCGCCCATTTGCAGGTGATGTTTTCTAACGAAATTTTAAGATTCGAATCATATAAAACTATTTCCTATTTGATCCAAGTCAAAAATAATTATTTTCATATTAAATTTATCAATAACATTGTTACTTTCTAACGAATTGTATTAAGTTTTTAAATTTGTCAAATCATTTCGGGGGGGGGGGGGGCTCTAGCCCCCAAGCCCCCCCCCCCTAGCTACGTGCCTGCACACATACCAGTTATAAAAACCTTCATACATACATACATACAGGGTGGCTGATGCATATTGTTACAATAAGAAATTTAAATAACTTTTTTATTTTTATTTCTTTGTTTTTACATTTGAAAAGCCATACATTTTTAATAAGTATTTTTAATGGCTTTTAAGAAACAATTTATTTAAAATGACTAACACGCCTGATGACATCAAATGCAAGCGAAATTCCGCGCAAATTACAGAGAAAATTCCAAGCTAAGGGGCAAGTCTACTGCGTTCAATTGCTTGTTGTTTGATTTTTTTAAAGGAGAGAAATGAAAATCCTTAAGCAGAACTGTCCGTATTGACTGTCTGGTGATAAATATATGAGCAAAAATATTCCATGTCGAAACTCTAGAATTGACTTGTATTGCAGCAACTATGGCAACAATTGTTTCTTACATTCGAACTGAGAAATTTTGATTAAAAGGCGTCCTAATGATTGTTCCACGATTGACAAAATAATTTACGAGCCCAATCTGCTCGGAGGAGTGCCGCCTAATGTGCCCGTTAAGTTTGTTTATGCGGAAATGCCAGCCCCCAAAGCATTGTAGTGGCGCACAATCAAAATGTTAGTTTCATTACCCCATTCGTTCATTTCCTTAAATTGAAAGACGAATCAATGAAACCAAAAAAAAAAAAAATAAATCGAACCGATTAATAACTCAGAAAAAAAGTTATTACGTTTTCTTTTGTAGTGACATTTATCAGCCACCCTGTATTACAAAACAAAACAAACAAACAACAACAATATATTGTGGTTTTTTCCCAGATTTTTTTTTAAAAGAACTACAACTACTTTTACAAAGTGTGTATACCCTCCGCACTATGGGATGGAAAACTATTTTTACAAACACGCTTGCGGAGACATACATAATGAAATAATTATTAAATACCCATTTACATTACAACACATATGTTTACACTATACATCACATCAATCAAACAAAAAGTGTAATAAAATTAAGTTTGTCAAAAAATTAAAAAAGAAAATATTTTATGCGTTTAGAGTGTTTTCGAGACACAAAAAAGAAAGAATGTGTTTTTTTTTCAAATAATATAAATCTATAATAATATAAATCGAAAAGTAGATCCAGTGACAAATAAATATGTTTTGCTGATATATTAAACTTTTGGCAAAAATTCGTAATTTTGTTGGCAGCAAAAATCATAAAATCATCATTTAGTTATTTTGGGTATTAAATATCGTCAAAATGACGATAAATCGTCAAACCTGGCAACACTGCATGCGATTGCTACTAAACATACATACATACATGCATACATACCATTTAACAAAAAAAACAACAACCATATTTTGTGGGTTTTTTGTTTTTGTGCGTGTTGATTATGACCACGGATGGTAACAGATTCTATGTGGTTATTGGTTTGGTTAACGCTATTTTCTTTTATTTCGGTAACGGTATTTCAGAGGTAACTAGATTTCAGTTATTTCGGTTGCGGGCTTTTAGCGCTAACGGTGTTTTATTTATTGCGTTAACGGTATTTTAGATACAAAATAACGTTACATTTTAGTTATTTCGGTAACTTTATTTTAGGGAAAAGATTTTTCAGTTATTTTTTAACGGCATTTTAAGGGTAACGTTATTTTAGCTATTCAGGTAATGTTAATGCAAACTACAATTTTTGGCCCCATTATGCCCGAGTCTTAATGATTTTCTAGTTTATGATCATACTTTGGGAAAATATATATGTATATTTAAAGAAGTGTTTTTTCAGATCTTGGTAGATTATTTCGGTAACGGTATTTTTATGGTATTGATATTTTAATTATATCGGTAACGGTATTTTACGGATAATGGTATTTCAATTATTTCGGTTACGGTATTTCAAGATATTGATATTTTAATTATATCGGTAACGGTATTTTACGGATAACGGTATTTCAATTATTTCGGTAACGGTATTTTTGGGAAAACGATAGTCAGTTATAAGGGGTTTGAATCGGAGACAGTATTTAAGCGATATTGACTGCCATCCCTGATTGCGTATATTCTTGTGTATAAGCATTGAATGTACGTATGTATGATGAAATAAATAGAATATTTTAAAATTTGATTCAAAATTTTAAGAGGTATTCCCACATTTTCACTCATAACTTTTGAACGCGTTAACCGATTTTGATCATTTTCACTACCAAACTGCTCATGATATCAACAAAGAATTTGACTGAAAATTAGCAACACCTCTTCTGTATTAGCGGAGTATTTTGTATTAACACAGACAGACGGACAGACGGACATGGCTATATCGACTTCTCTATTCATGCTGATCAAGAATATATATAGTTTATGGGGTCCCAGATTTTTTTTAAAAGAATTACAAACATTTGACAAAGTGATATATACCCTCCTGCACTATGGGATGGAGGGTCTAATAAATGCGGTTTGGATTAAGTTTTATTCAATTCTAGGATTTGCATTTTTGCAAAATTGTATTTCACATCATATTAGCATATAAAAGCTAGCTATCGATGTTTTTGCTTTCAATTTTTAACGAAATAATATAAATTTAATAATCGAGC
This sequence comes from Delia radicum, assembly GCA_021234595.1. Classification (NCBI taxonomy): domain Eukaryota; kingdom Metazoa; phylum Arthropoda; class Insecta; order Diptera; family Anthomyiidae; genus Delia; species Delia radicum. The sequence continues at coordinate 70,722,415 of CM037851.1, read as the reverse complement.
CGGCGATTTTATGAGAATGATAAATAAGTAGATCTTGCTGACATATTAAATTATTGTCAAAAAATCGTCATTTTGGAAGCAAAAGTCGTCAAATAGTCATTTAGTTATTTTGGGTATTAAATATCATCAAAATGACGACAAATCGTCAAACCTGGCAACTCTGCATGCGATTGCTACTAATTCATACGTACATACATATATATATATATTTTCCCGTCGTTCCTATAAGGAGCATAGGGCCGTACATACATACTGTATTACAAAACAAAACAAAAAAACAACAACAATATTTTGTGGTTTTTTTTTTGTTTTTAAGTGTTGATCATGACCGTGGATGGTAACCGATTCTATGTGGTTATTGGTCGTAGTAACGCTATTTTCTTTTATTTCGGTAAAGGTATTTTAGGGGAAACTATACTTCAGTTATTTCGGTAACGGGATTTTAGCGTTAACGGTATTTTAGCGTTAACGGTATTTTATTTATTTCGCTAACGGTATTTTAGCGGTAACGATATTTTAGATATTTCGGTAACTTTATTTTAGGGAAAAAGATTTTTTAATTATTTTGCTAACGGCATTTTAAGGATAACGTTATTTTAATTATTCAGGCAATGTTAATGCACACCACAATTTTTAACCGCATTATGCCCGAGTTTAAATGACTGTCTAGTTTATGATCACACTTTGGGAAAATATATCTATTTACAGAAGTTTTTTTGTTCAGATCTTGTTAGATTATTTCGGTAACGGTATTTTAAGGTAACGGTATTTTACGGATAACGGTATTTCAAGAATATCGGTAACGGTATTTAAGCGATAACGATAGTCAGTTGAAAGGTGTTAGAATCGTGGACGGTAATTCAGCGATATTGACAGCCATCCCTGCTTGCGTATATTCTTGTGTATAAGCATTGAATGTACGTATGTATGATGAAATAAAAAAAAAAAAAAATTTTAGAGGTCTTCCCACATTTTCACTCATAACTTTTGAACGCGTTAACCGATTTTGATCATTTTCACTAGAAAACTGCTCATGATATCAACAAACAATTTGACTGAAAATTAGCAGTACCTCTTCTGTATTGGAGGAGTATTTTGTGTTTCCACAGACAGACGGACGGACAGACGGACAGACGGACAGACGGACATGGCTATATCGACTTCTCTATCCATGCTGATCAAGAATATATATAGTTTATGGGGTCCCAGAATTTTTTTAAAAGAATTACAAACATTTGACAAAGTGAATATACCCTCCTGCACTATGGGATGGAGGGTATAAAAATAAAATACAATAATGTTAACGTGTTATCGTTGTAATATAACACGATTTTTGACGCTTCTCTTTGGTTTAAACTTCGAAAATCATTATATTTTACAACGATATTCATATTTATAAAATGTTGAAACAGTGTGCCCCAGTAGGCTAGTTGGTAGCGTGCTGGCATATCAGTGCGGGGGTCGTGGGTTCGATTCCCACCAGAGGCACTGATCTGTTTTCGCTACAACGCGTCGAAGGCCATAGTAGCTAGTGCTCGGTTAGGGTAATAGTATATAACTTGTAATTATATGATTATTAATTAATAAAATAACAAAAATATAATGTTGAAAGATCAAATAAATACAACTTTAAATCAAACTAATGTTACCACTTGAACTGTTAAAAATATCTGCATAATTCTGTGAACAACATTTCAGTGGCACAACTTTTTAAATAAATTTGGAAATACTTTAACAATAAGTCTGTTCGATTACTTTTCCTGTAAAGTTCAGTAAAAACTACTCAGTAACAAAATTACAAATAGTAAGACAAATTTACAAAAAAGTAACCGAACAGAAAATTTGTAGGAATTATTAAATTAGATAAAGCAGCTTGTTTTAAATATTAAAAAAAAATCAACTGGTCATTATGGAAAAGGAAAAAGTTAATTGAAATTATCGACCAAAAATAATTTAAATGTTTTTTAACTTCTTCCATAGTTAATTATTTAATCATTTTCACTTTCAATCCATAAACAATTAAAATTTAATTTAATTTTTGTTTACTAAAATACAAGCATATTTTTTTATTTTTAGTCATATGTTTTTTTCATCTTACAAATTCTTTCTGGCAAAAATGTATCCAGTAAAAACTTGTAAGTTCTTTGGCATCAAACTGTCACTTTACTCTCTCTTTTTACCAGTTTTTACTGCGTATTTGTCTAAACGAACACCTTCCAGTAAAAACTTGTACAAATTTTTGTGTTATCGAACAAACTTAATGTTATATTTTTAATTATTAAATTTTGGCACTTTATTTATATTATTAGGCCTGTTTTTTAAGCACCCGATTTATTTTTGGATTTATTTTGTTTCATTTAAAGTTGTATATATATCATCTTTCAACATGAAATATATTCGGGCTAGAGATCTGGTTGTTTCGCAAAAAAAGTCCATGCCTTGTGTTTTAACATGAAAATTTTTTTATTTTTATTTAAATCTAACTCCAATTAAATTTTATAAAAATTTAAAGAAATGTTCTAAACATATAAACACAGAAACTAAATTAAGCTAAACCCGTAATGAATTTATAAAAAAATAAATGCGGTTTGGATTAAGTTTTATTCAATTCTAGGATTTGCATTTTTGCAAAATTGTATTTCACATCATATTAGCATATAAAAGCTAGCTATCGATCAAAAAACAATGTTTTTGCTTTCAATTTTTAACGAAATAATATAAATTTAATGATCGAGCCGGCGATTTTATGAGAATGATAAATAAGTAGATCTTGCTGACATATTAAATTATTGTCAAAAATCGTCATTTTGGAAGCAAAAGTCGTCTAATAGTCATTTAGTTATTTTGGGTATTAAATATCATCAAAATGACGACAAATCGTCAAACCTGGCAACTCTGCATGCGATTGCTACTAATTCATACGTACATACATACTGTATACAAAAACAAACAAAAAAACAACAACAATATTTTGTGAGTTTTTTTTTTGTTTTTAACGGTATTTTAGCGTTAACGGTATTTTATTTTATTTCGCTAACGGTATTTTAGCGGTAACGATATTTTAGATATTTCGGTAACTTTATTTTAGGGAAAAAGATTTTTCAATTATTTTGGTAACGGCATTTTAAGGATAACGTTATTTTAGTTATTCAGGTAATGTTAATGCACACCACAATTTTTAACCGCATTATGCCCGAGTTTAAATGACTGTCTAGTTTATGATCATACTTTGGGAAAATATATCTATTTACAGAAGTTTTTTTGTTCAGATCTTGTTAGATTATTTCGGTAACGGTATTTTAAGGTAACGGTATTTTACGGATAACGGTATTTCAAGAATATCGGTAACGGTATTTAAGCGATAACGATAGTCAGTTGAAAGGTGTTAGAATCGGGGACGGTATTTCAGCGATATTGACAGCCATCCCTGCTTGCGTATATTCTTGTGTATAAGCATTGAATGTACGTATGTATGTATGTATGTATGTATGTATGATGAAATAAAAAAAAAATTTTTTAGAGGTCTTCCCACATTTTCACTCATAACTTTTGAACGCGTTAACCGATTTTGATCATTTTCACTAGAAAACTGCTCATGATATCAACAAACAATTTGACTGAAAGTTAGCAGTACCTCTTCTGTATTGGAGGAGTATTTTGTGTTTCCACAGACAGACGGACGGACAGACGGACAGACGGACATGGCTATATCGACTTCTCTATCCATGCTGATCAAGAATATATATAGTTTATGGGGTCCCAGAATTTTTTTAAAAGAATTACAAACATTTGACAAAGTGAATATACCCTCCTGCACTATGGGATGGAGGGTATAAAAATTGCTTCGCTTTTGTTTTACATTTAATTGTGTTGTTAGTCTTCTATTGACAATATAGCCATTTCACCTACATTTGCTCAAGCAAAAACGAACAAATAATGTAATGTTCTTATGGATTTTTTTGCAAAAAAATTAAAAAGATATATACACTGAATCAAATAAGTCTCCGTACAGACATTCTTATTATATATATCAATAATTTATGATCGCTTTAATGTATATTTTTGCAATTTTTTTTATTCTATTTTATAGACAATGTAAAAACTAAAAAATAACATAAAATAAATATAAGACTTTTAGTTAAAAACAAAAAAAAATAAAGCAATTTCTTCAACTTCATAAAAAACAAAACCAAAAAAGTCTCCGTACAGTTTTTCATTTTTAGCTTCAAACTCCTAATATCAAACTCAGTTGCATCTAATATGTGGTAGGTCCTCCTTTATTGGCAATTACAGCATTTAATCGGCTTTTCATGGAATGTACAAGTTTTGTTGTGGTCATAGAATCTATTTTTTTCCCATTCTTCCTTAATAACGGCTTTAAGTTGGTCTCTATTAGTGATAGTGTGCTGGCGGATCTTTCTTTCCAAGTGGTCCCATAAGTGCTCAATGGGGTTGAGATCTGGTGACTGAGCTGGGTGATTTAATTGTTTTGGAATATTATAGATGAGCCATTCCTTCACTACTCCAGAGCTGTGTTTGGGGTCGTTGTCCTGTTGGAAGTGATACAAACGTCCCAAACCTAAATTTTCTGCACTTTGTTTTAAGTTTTCTTTTAAGATATTTAAATATGCAAATTTATCCATCGTGCTCTCAATAAAAACGAGGTTACCCACACCAGAAGAAGCCATACACCCCATACCAAGAAAAATGGTATAGAGAAAGCCAAATATTGAAATGAATCCGAAGCATTTGACACCAACTGTGAAGCATGGGGGCGGCAACGTGATGGTATGGGGGTGTATGGCTTCTTCTGGTGTGGGTAACCTCGTTTTTATTGAGAGCACGATGGATAAATTTGCATTTGAAGGAATGGCTCATCTATAATGTTCCAAAGCAATTAAATCACCCAGCTCAGTCACCAGATCTCAACCCCATTGAGCACTTATGGGACTGCAACGGGTTCCTGGAAGTCCAGGACCTATGGACATGCTAGGCTTCTTGATGGACTTCACCCACGTGTGGGATTTGAGTCCGACTATGTTACTCCTAGATTGGATTTCTGCCGACCTTTTCGGGTTAGCTTTCCCTCCAGGCGGGAGTGGGATATGGGGGATCCAACTTTTGGTTTTGACATCAGGGTATATACCGACGGCTCAAAGATGAGTTGTGGTGTAGGCTCCGGGGTCTTCTCGGGTGAGTGTAACTTGCGGTGTTCTTTCAGGCTACCTGATCATGCTACTGTTTTCCATGCGGAAATTCTGGCTCTCAGGGAAGCCTGCAGACTCCTGTCTGAAAGGGGGGCTCTAGGGACAGTGGGCATCTTCGCCGATAGCCAAGCGGCTTTAATGTCCCTGAGCTCGTACGTCACATCCTCTGCTGTCGTTGGTCAGTGCAGGGAGGAACTGTCCAGGCTAAGCTGTCTATCCCAAGTTACTCTAGTTTGGGTTCCCGGCCACAGAGACCTCTACGATAATGAAAGGGCAGACGAATTGGTAAGGGCAGGATCTGCCTTAAACGTCTCCACATCGGTGTCAGTCGCTGCACCGCTGGGGACTGTTAAGGGGGAAATTTTCCGGCACTACTTTCGCAGGGCGGGGACAGGTGGCATAATTTGGATACCTGTAGGACCGCGAGACTTACGTGGCCCAACTACGACCTAGTGCGTACAAACTCTCTCCTGAGCAGGAGCAGGAGGGATGTCTCGAGGCTGACGGCTGTTCTGACCGGTCACTGGCTGATTGGTAGGCATGGCATTAGACTTGGGATTGTACGCGGTTCGCATTGTCGCAGCTGCGGCATACCGGGCGAGGAGGAGACTGTGGAGCATCTTCTCTGCGATTGTCCGGCGCTGCAGAATATTCGACTCCGGATCTTGGGTGACCATATACTGGACGACCTCTTGGTAATATCACGTGTGGGATTCGGTGATCTCATACGTTATCTTAACCGAACGGGGTGGGTCTAGTACTCCGGATACCAGTTCCTTACGGGTAGTGTGGTCTCTTCAAAACGGAGTCGCTTTTTGACTCTACTTGATGCTCACGAGTAGCGTGAGCTGCCACTTAAACCAACCAACCAACCATGGGACCACTTGGAAAGAAAGATCCGCCAGCACACTATCACTAATAGAGACCAACTTAAAGCCGTTATTAAGGAGGAATGGGAAAAAATAGATTCTATGACCACAACAAAACTTGTACATTCATGAAAAGCCGATTAAATGCTGTAATTGCCAATAAAAGAGGACCTACCACATATTAGATGCAACTGAGTTTGATATTAGGAGTTTGAAGAACTGTAAGGAGACTTTTTTGGTTTAGTTTTTTATGAAGTTGAAGAAATTGCGTTATTTGTTTTGTTTTTAACTAAAAGTCTTATATTTATTTTATGTTATTTTTTAGTTTTTTACATTTTCTATAAAATAGAATAAGAAAAATTTCCAAAATATACATTAAAGCGATCATAATTATTGATATATGTAAGGAGAATGTCTGTACGGAGACTTATTTCATTCAGTGTATGTGTATAAGGCTTGCCACATCCCAAAACCCAGACAGATTGATACTAAGCTCAAATGAGCTTGATTTAAAAAAATATTTTGACAAATAATATAACTCATACATATAAAACAGCTAAATTATATATAAAAAAAAAACAATAAAAACATAAAAATTATAGAAAAACTTAAAAAAAAAAAACAAACGTAACAATTACAATTCAGTCTCTGTCCAATAATATAATTTGTGTTAATTTTTCCACATATACTTTGTACTTTTAGTAACAGACTTAACTAGTTCTGTTCCTTGGGTGTTAATAAAAAAATTTCAAAAGTTTTACAATTTTTATCAAAATTAATTTATAAGGTCAAATGACATTCTATTCATTTCTTTACAATATAAATTGTTTAATATACTAAACGCCCTTTCGCAGAAAGCGTTACTGATGGGAATAGAAAAAATAAATGAGATCAATTTAAATAAAGGGTCCGCCATCTAACGTTTTTTTTTCAACTAGTGCTTATTTCGTGAATGGTAACACTTAGCTCATGTCTGATTTGACAGATAATTAGATTTATCCTTCCGCTGAACGAATATGGTCCGTATGTTCGTTATCTTGTGAAAAAAGTGAAATAAACTGGCATCCTCATCGATAAACCAAAGCGTAAAAAGCCAAAAATAGTGCGTACACCAGAGAACGGTTTGAGTGCCTTATTTCATGCTTTTGAATGCAATCACAAAAAATGAGTACATTGTTGTCAACTCACATCATTTCAATAAAGCACCAATCGACAGAATTGAGAAAAATGAGTGTAACGAAAACCATGCATTGCATTGCTTGTCTAGTGGTAACCTCACTTAACACTCATAAAAACAAAATACACAACGATTGGTATGAATGGTCTCAATGTTAAATGAACAAATTTAACAAATTTTTTTGTGAAACATATTAAGAAAATTAAAAAATTGTATACATATTTCATGTTTAATAAAATTAAAAAAAAAAATTATACATATTTCATGTTTAATAAAAAAATTAAAAATTAAATTAAAACGTTCATAAAAACATTTTAAATCCATAAAAATTAAACAAAATAAAAACTAAATTTATATTAAATTTAAACAAAAAAATATTGAAAATAAAATTAGCTTCTAGAACGGCTATTTGAGATTTGTTAAAAAATACACATAATTAAGCAATAAGCATCTAAGGCAAGAAAAATAACAAGTATTATATTAAGTTTGTTCATATTTATAAACTGAATTTAAAAAAAGAATATTATTTACTGATTTCGGACCCAATCGGTTTCTTTTTTCAGTAATTAAGTTGCCTGCAGCAGAAAAAACTCTCTCCGAGGCAGCACTACTGGCAGGGATAGCTACATTTTTTTTCGCAAACTAAGACAACCTGGGGTATTCCGTAACGTGATGGTCCCACCATTCTAAAGCATTAAAGTTTATATCAATGTTAATATGGCAAAAAGAATACCGATTTACTTCATCTGAGACACTTTCTTCTATTGTAAGGTTAGGATTATTATAGATGAAATCAGAAAAAAATAATTCATAATCACTTAAGCTGAGTTGTTATTTGCAGTTTGATTTTGTGTTCCAATGGTTGGAGATGGTAGACAGTCTTGACTACTTAAAATTTGTGAAACACAAAAATTTTTTACATCGTTCAGAACTCCTTCTTCCAAAGAACGATTTGTTGGGGGATACAAGAAGCAAGCAGAGTATTGATAAATACTGATATTGGGGATACATTTGTTGTTTATCTCTCGTATAATATTTGTCTTTAAATTCAGTATAGCCGGAGAATCAGTAGCTTTAATCGCACATATATTTTTTAGACTCTTAATTGACAAAAAAATATAGTTACTTGTGACATAATTAACGCCTTGTAGTTTTCTGCTTATCTTGTCGAAGTTTTCAAAAAGATCTGCTATCGCTATGAGCGTAGAAAAATGAATTTCATCAGTTCTATTCATTTCGCCGTTTTTAGTAAGTATTTCTTGTATCGCAACCCAGTTGTTCAAAATGGATTTAAACAAATTATAAAACGAGTACCAGCGAGTTACGCAATAGTTTTTTAAAGTAGTAGCCAACATATGCTGTAAATTAGCTTTTTTGAAATATTTTACAAGTTTTTTACACGATTCTATCATTGGCTGTAACTCCGTAGTGTTTTCAATAGCAGAATGTAACACATTATTAAACAAGTGATTTGCACAGTTAAGGCGTGTGTTATTTTGCAGAGCTTTTAAAATGTTTGATCCTCTGTCTGTTACGAATTTAACATTATCGAAGTTACTTACTTCAAAATCATTCAAAACACTTTTTAATTTAGTTAATTTAGTTGTGCAACTTTGAAAATCCAGTGACTTTACACCTAACACAATATTTTTTAGCTCCGATTCCTTCAGAAAATGAAATGTAACACATAAAAAGTTCCTTTTTACAAAGTCGTCCGTCCACAAGTCGGTTGTTATTGACGCCGTTTCATTGATCACTGCTTCGTTAACCTCCTTTCTGATTTCATTTCTTTTTTCCTCAGCTTTTATTTGTATACGATTTGATATTGTTGTAGGATCTGGTATTAATCCGTATGAGTTCCATATTTTGCTCCAATATTTACTAAAGCTTGAGCTAGTTTTTTAAATCCGTCGCCACTAACGGCAGAAAATGGGCGACAGTCCTCTACAATCCATTGAGAGCATACATTTATGAAATCTTCTTTATCAGAACTGCTGACTTTTTTAAATTCAACATTAGAAGTTTGCTCTACGTAGCATCTATGCCGAATTAAATTTGAAGTCTGTTTTCCATTATATTTAAATAAACGATAACACTTGTCACAATAAACGAACCATTAATTAATTCGTTATTTTCATTTTGAATTTGAGAAAAAATTGTCCATATTTTACTTTTAGTGTTTTTCTTAATTGTATGAAAAACACCGGTGTTTATTTTTTGTAAAATATCTTCACTTTGCATGTTGTATTGCTACAGGTCAACGAATACTACGCGAATGTTGTGATTGATTTCATGTTAGTCATGTGTCATCATTTCATTTCATTGCTTGACATTAACGGCATTATAAAAATGAGTGGTAGAAAGGCATTCAACAAAAACTATAAATGGAATAAACAGCAACAGCATACGCTGTTGTTGTAGAATAAAAGCAATGCAAAAGCAATGATTGTATGAATGGACAACAAAAACGAATGGTCTCATTCTGTTCTCTGGCGTACACCCGAGAATATTGCTGCTGTGGCAGAAAGTGTGCGTGAAGCGCCATCAACATCAATTCACCGTCGTTCTCAACAATTGAACATTTCGGAGACATCATTGAGACGAATTTTGCATAAAGACCTTTGTATGACGCCATACAAAGTCCAATTGGTTCAGGAGTTCAAAAAAAAAAAAATTTATTTGGCGGACCCTTTATATTAATTAAGTTATTTTTATCACATTTTTTTAAAAAGTAAGACCATAGTTTGTCAATCGGAATACCTTTTGGCAATTAATCAAACACTTTTCGAAGACAGCAAAAGTTTGTATATAACATGTCATTGTCAATAGAATTGGATATCTGTAAAATTATTGGAAGCTCCGATAATGTATCCCATGATAAAAGAGATTGTTAAAGATTTAAAACTGATATTTGTTTGTAAATTGATTCGTCTCCGAAATCATATCGTTACTGCAAGTATGAAATAGCATTTGTTAAAAATTGATCTGCTTCTAATTTGAATGTTTGAATATCATTATTTGCAATTTTTTTAGAAGTAACCAAAACTTTACTTCCATAAAAACCATCTTTTCTTTGGCTTTGAAGATTATTCATAAGTTTACGCATTATGCTGTAAAGTTCCACTACTGTTGCAAAATCATTTTCAAGTGCTAATATAGCTGAATGGAATTCATGCATTATATTATGAATGAAATACAAATATGCCACTGATAATCCTTCGGAAGTGCACTCTTCATCCTCATTATTTAGTTCAGTATCTGAAATTCCAAATTATACAAATTCCCAGATAACTTTTCTGTAGTTGTTTTTTCCTTTTTGCAAAAAGTACCCTTTAACTGCAGGCCAAGAATGTAATAATCGGTCAATTGCGGGCAAGAGGGGAACATGCCCAAGTAGATTTTTGTATTCGATGCATGCAAACTCAAAGCATTCCTTTAACTTTTCGTTTGACAAAGCTGATGAGCTTAATTCATTGAAAGTTTTAATCACAATGTTTTCAATATCCACAGATAAAGCATTTAAAGCACTTTTACAGTTGTTTATTACAGGGCAATTGCAATTTATGAACGCCGTAATTAACTGCCGCGTTATCATAACTGTATGCTGGTATTTGCTGAATGTTAAGGTTATTTTCCTTTGTTATTCTTACTATATTGCCAAAAATGTCTGTAGAAGCCTCGTTTGGGTCTTCATAAAAATTCAAAATTTTCTGATGTATTCCTGTTTCAGCATCGAAATATTGAACGGCATATGGATACGTTTTCACGTTCCCAATATTTGATGCGTCGCTGCTTGCTGAAAAGAAAAAAAACTTTCTTGTAATGCATAAGCTGTTTTTCTTATGTGAATGGTGCCAATACGTTTCGTGTTATAGCTGCTGCTTTAGTACGACCACAACTTATTTTATTAGCAATTTTTCTGTCGCAAAATTTAGTAGAACTTAATTTGTAACTAAGCCCGTGAACAACATTGTGAAAAACGCACATTAGTTCAGCCCTGGATACGTTTGAATCCTCTTTTGGCTCTGCCGGAACAACGAAGATTATCCTGCTGTGTGATAATTTTTGAGACAATACTAATTTGTTATGTCGTTTTGCTTGCATATGTTTCTGTAATGCTCGACTCTTCATAATTTATAGAAATTTCGATTTGGCATAATTTACAAAACGCTGTATAATTAATTTTTTTTTGTATCCATGTGCAATAGTCAGAAGGCTCAATATATTATTCTATAAATAAAAAATATATTAAATTTCTTAAACAAATATAAAATTAAATGATTTACACTTACTATATATTTACATCAACAAAACACTTAATTCCAATCACCTGTTTAATGCTGTACATTTTTTAGTGTTGGGCAAAATCAAGCAATAAGTCAATGTTGAGTATGGGGGGAGATTGCAAGTGTTGGTACTTTTTAAGTTAACAATTAAAATGAATTATGAGTTTTGGGAAAAAATATAAGAATCAGTGTTGGGGTTTGGTGGTTAAACAATTGATGATACATTTTTTTAATATTGCATTTTTTAAATTTTAAAAATAATCTTTAATACGTGAACATGTGTTTTAGCTTGACAAAATATATTTTATCTTGACACTTGCCAAAAAATCTTGACTATCAAGCTCATTCCAGGCCATGTGGCAACCCTAATGTATATACATATGTGTAACATTTTAATACATCAAAAGAAGTTAAGAACATCAATTCAAATTAAAAATTACCATTTAAAAATAAAAAAATATAATTTTCTATTTAAAAAACATTAATTAAAATTCCGAAATTTTAAATTATATACAAAAAAAATTATTTAAAATTAAGAAAAACTCAAATAATATTCAATTGATGTACCGAGAAAAAAATTATATAACGATATCTTCTTTACTATAAAAATATGAGGTCATATGAAATAGCATATGTATCAATATGTATTTATATATAATAATACTTCCAAAATGTTTTACCAAAAAAATTCATGTATAAGCACATCCAATCATGTATAAAAAAATACTATTCTGAATTTCATAAATGATAATACATGGTGGATGAATTTGATTAAATTTTTATAAAATTATAATACATAATATAAAAAGCGTGTTCTCTCATTTTAGACATACTTATATATAATGCAGTGTTTCTCAACGTGGGGCGCTCGCCACACTGGGGGGCAATTTCAACATTTTAGGGGGCAATGTTTTTTTTTAATATATAAAAATAAAATTCTGTAGAATAAAAAAAATCTGTATTTTTATATACTTACTTATATTCCACTTCCATCGTCATATTTAGTAAAAAAAAAAAATCGTCTGGAAATCACAAATCACGGAGACTTACGATTAAAATTAACAAAATTAGAACCTGATTTAAAAACCCTTTGCAGCCTGCTCCAAGCTTAAGGATCTCATTCATTTTTAAAGTATTTATTATTAATTCTATCTTTATAACAAAAATATATGTACATACATCTATTGAATTAAACAAATTGTTAGGTGCGTTTTTTATTTAAAGTACTCTCTATTGTACAGAAAAAAAAGAGGGGGGACATTGAAAACTGTTTAACCCAAAAGTGGGGCACGGCCCAGAAAAGGTTGAAAAACACTGATATAATGCCTAACTGCAAAAATTTCCTAAGCCAGTTTCTATATAACTATATATAATTCAAAAATCGCAAAATATTGTACGGAAATAGTTGACAGTTTTGAGAAATCAATTTTCATTACAAACCCTCCAGCAAATTTTTTTAGAACAGATTACCTGTGAACCTGTTGTGGAATAGGGTCCTGGGAGTCAAACTGTAAGGTTCCGCTGTGCCCGAGCCAGTTCTATAACTGGTTCTAAAGCAACTTGTTCTAGTTTGGAGGTAAAGAACCTATTGCAAATAGCACAAACTCCATATAAAAGAATCGCTTGTAAAACAAAAACTATAAGCTATTATACACTCAAAAAAAGTTTGTAAAGTCAGCAAAAATTTTGCTGAGTCAGCAAAATTTTAGTCAGGTGGATGCTTGCAAAAAAAGTTGCTAATGTCAGCAAAATATTTTGCTTAAAATCAGCGAGCTGATTTTTAGCAACAAAATGAGTAGATTCAGCAAAAGTTTTGCTAACACTTAGTAGATTAGAAATAAAAAAGCGTTGCTAAAAATTAATAAATTTTTTGCTGAATGTTAGTAGACTGAAAAAAACGCAAAAAAATTGTAGAAAAATTGTAATTTACTTAATTTATTTGCTGAAAATCATAAAAAATATTTTTGTGATTCTTTTCAAAATAATTTACAATAATTACGAAATATAAAAATTTTCACTTTCCCACATTGACCACATAAATTAATTTAATATCTGAAAATATATAGAAATAAATATATATAACATAACAAAAATTTTCTTTCAACTACTTACATCAATGGTTGTCTAAATGATGCTTTCTTTTAAATGCCGCAACTGCCGAAGATAATTATAGAAACAAAACGAAACAATAAACAAAAACAAACGAAACGAAAAAAACAACCCTTTTTTTTGCAGTAAGAAAAAGGAACCATAAAAATCTATCTAAGATGTGTCTCTTTGTCTTTCGCTTTACTCTGTCTACATGTCTGTATATGTTTGTTTGCAATTTGACCACTCTAGACTATTAATCTATAAATATTTAGTTTAAATATATAAATATTTTATTTTGTCTTTTATTTAATTAATAGACAATTATTTTCACAAGTCGGTGACAACGCAAAATTTAAGTTGTTTTAATCCTCAATTTTGTTTTATGTATGAAAAAGAGATACAAAAACTTCCATGGTTGATTTTTTTATATGTCTTATTAGAGTTGTACGCGACATCTACTTCATTCTGCGTATATCTTTCAATCTGGTTGTCGTCCACACTATTAATGTGCTTATCAGCACAATTTTTTTTTAGCAAAATTAATTAGTAAAACATTAGTATATTAGTAAAGCATTAGTATAAAACAGTTAAGTGCTGAATAAGTATAACAAAAATTTTAGCTGAAAACACGATTTTAGCAAAAAAATTTGCTAAAAAATAGTATACCTAAATTACAAGACGTTTTACTAACTTTTCTACTAACTTTTTTTTTTGAGTGTAATTCAGTATAATTTGTTCTGCAACCTGTTATTTGGATTTTCTGTGCCATTTTAATATTGACAAACACTTCTTACATTTAGCAAACCCCCTTTGAAAACAACTGATTTCTTTTGTGTTACAAAAAAAATTTTTCAAAAAACTGTGCACTGAGAAATTTATCTACATGATTTTAATGAAAACTTTTCATTAAGTTAATTTCATAAAATTTTATGAAAACTATAAAAAGGCGCCGGGGTATGCTAATTGTTCAAAAAATGATTTCAAATTTTATATTATAAATACAACAACTTTCGACATATCATATATTTAGTTAGGATATTCTTTTACCTCAAGTCCAAAATCTAATATGATATTGTCATATTGTTATTTTATTTATAGTAAAATTCAATAAATTAAATTTAGTTTTCTTTTAAATTGTGAAGAGGAATAAAAAAAATGGCAAATTTGTTCTTCTTAAATCAAGTTAAAATTAGATGTATTGATTCGTATTGAAGCAAATATAATTAATCATTATTTTATTCGTCCTTGCTAAAAGGAATTCAAATAACACTTTATTTTAAAAGTAAAAAATATAAGTTAAATTTAATTATATTAAAGCACACATAGTATGATGTAAGTAAAACCACTGAAAATGTCTTCAAACACGAATTAAATTTCACTTGAAAAAGGAAAAACTAACACATCATTAAATTCAAATAATACACTGCGTTGCAAAACTATAATTACACATTAATTTCACTAAATTTCGCAAGTGATAGAAATTAGAAGAGTCTAACCGGCATAAATTTAAAACCAATGGAAAATTAATAATATTTAATAAAAAACAATTTATTTATTTTTTATTTTACTATTTAAAATGGAACATTAAAATCAATTAGTGTTTCATAACTATAAATAAATACACTTAACTTAATATACCAAAATTTAAGAAAAATATTTTAAAGCAGTAGTTTTCCTTTTTTTTAATCAACCCGAAAATTTGATCAGACATACTATACTGTCTACCAGATGTATTCGAAGTTCTTCCGTTATAGATCTCCACGCATCAAAAACTGCTTATTTTAGATGAAAAACGCTTTCATATTGACGGGTTTCTGAGTTAACTCGACTGCTTAATACTTTGCAAATATTCTCAATGAGGTTCTGGTCCGGAGAACATGTTATGCCATTATCTGACAATTTACATGTACTGAGGCATTGTCTTGTTGGAAAATGAACTCTTCTTCGTTTCTGTTTTCAATAAATGGCACCAATTTCTCTCCGAAATTTTCTTTTTAAAAATATCGTGGTTCCTTAAGTAGGTTTCTCCAATAGCTGTTAAAACCATCTGGACCATCAAAATTGAACTACTTCCCATCAGAAAAAATTACCTTTCAGCAGTCCTACCAACAATAGCAATCATTGACTTACCCTTCTCCAGTTGGTTTGTAAATTCCTTTTAGCGAATTCAAGTCTAGCAGTTTTTGTCGAGTAATTCTCTGGGAACCTTTAAGAGCCTACTTATGGTTGATTTGGACACATTTGCCTTAGGTTAGGTTAGGTCGAAAAGAGGATTAGGGGAAGGGAAATTCTTCCCTAATCCGACTCAAGTCCCTAAGGTCTTACACTTAAGCCAGAATATCGGCTTGTTGTGCTCTCTAAACAATCGGTCTTATGTCACATTCCTACCCCAGAAACTCCGTCGCACTGACGAAATTTCTCAACCTCTTCCATCCTATACCCCTTAGATCAACCAATGTGTATATATTAGGCCCTACACACTCCCGAGTCCGCCCTACTAATACGATGGAGATGTTCCCTTAGTGTCGAGTGTCCAGTGAGGATTTCCATTAAAACACTCAGTTCCTTCCTACTGAGATTCAGAATTTCCCTCGTCTTGTCCCTGTCCGGGTTGCCCCAGAGAATACCCGTGGTCCTGCCAACACCCGCATTCTCCCAGATGGTCGAATGCATGGTGTCAGCCCAATCCACCAGCTCCGCCTTGAGAGCTCGGAAAGGTTTAGCGTTCACCAAAGTGACTAACTCCAGGGAATATGCTCTTCTAGCCAAATCATTAGACATTTTGTTCCCCGCTATACCACAGTGTCCCGGCACCCATATAATCTCAATGCGTCCCCGTGCACAGAAACCGTTAATTTCCCCTTTAGACCTGAGTATCGTCATTGATCCCACAGAGTCCGTAGATAGAGCCGGGTTAGCCGCTTGGCTATCCTTGAAAATCACAATATCACCGGTCAAGCCCATGATATTCACCTGCTTAATGCACTCCGTAATCGCGGTGACCTCCACCTGTTGTACGGTGTTATGGTCAGGAAGACGGAAGCATTTGCTTACATTAAAGTCAGCGTCACAGAGGCCCAGACCTGTTTTCCCATCCAGTTTCGATCCATCCGTGTAAAAGTGGATCTCCGGGTGGTTCCCCAAGGAAGTCCCATTTAACAATGGTTCCCAGTCGGGGATTAACGTATCACAGAGCGTCGTGACCGACCTCTCTGAAATCCTGTCGCAGTCCCTTTACCATACTATAGCCCGATATACTTCCCGCTCGTGGTCGGTCCCCAATAGGTTCAACTGTTCGCCCCAAGGTTGGTGCAAGTTATTGGTCTTCTGAAGGCCCAACGTATGCCGCCCTTGGTTCAAGTTGGTCCCCGTTGGTTCCTGCCCTGTCCACTTGAAAGTGTGTCTTCATAAGTATTCTTAGCGACTGTTCCGTAGTGTCCGCCCTCCTCCCGCTGGCGTCTACAAGGGTATTGGGCTGCGTATGGGGTTTTGATAAGAATTTCTTTATCCTTGATACCTCGCTCACGCGGTCCACTTGTTCACTGAAAAGTTTCCAAGAGTTGCGCTTCGCCGTGCGTATCCTATTATTATACTCCCTGAGCCTACTGTGATAGTCATCCCAGTACACCGATCGATTCTTTCAGCGGGCCCTATAAAAAGTCTGCTAACATCTCTCCCGCGATTGCTCAAATCCCCCGTCAGCCAGGGTTTTTCCCGAGGAGATTTTCGTGATCGGAGTGGGCAACACTTCTTAACCGTACGATTTCTTTTTTTCTACGAGAACACACACCCGGGATACGTTCGTAATGTTTCAATGGTCCAATTTCATTATTTGTTAAATGCGTATATTAATATTTTACAATTGTTTTAGTTTTTGTTTCATGCAAAATATTCTACTTGGTTCATGAGATATAGGCCTAAAAGGTCACGGGCAAGGGATAGCCAAATGTTGTGTGTCGACTTTGGAAGCTCGTAGCTCGTAACCTTTAAAAGATTAGAAATTACTTATATTTCCTAGATCCGAAATCTATATGCCCTAAGTTAAGCAGTTCTTGAGTTACAGCACTGCAAAGTTTCAAGTGGATACATTTGTACCCATGTGTGTATTCAAGGGTTAAACGTTTCAATAAGGCCGCCCGTTATCCTAACCACTTCACTGTCTATGTCCGCCCTACTCTCAAGGTGTTCGTGGGGCGTACCAAGACGTTCCTGTAGTTTATCCCTAAATTTGGTTCAGTTCTATTTAGCCTTGTTCCGGTACGTTATCGGTTCCGGTGGAGGCTGTGCTAGCCTAAAGAGAATGTACCGATGATCTGAAAAGGAATGTTCGTTCGAGACGTGCCATTCCTGGATATCATCCACTAAATTTTCGGTGCATATCGTTATATCCAATACCTCCTCCCTTAATCTGTTAACAAACGTAGCCGTGTTAGAAAGTTTAGATTTTTGTGACACATAATACAGGTTCTCGTGGAAGAGCCTGTGAATACATAAAATTTTTGGAAATTCGGATCGTTCATTCCAGAAACCTTGTCCTGTATTAATACGATATGAATCTTACCTCTGCGTAATTTTTCCATCAGACCGAGAGTAGCCGTTTTACTCCGGTGGAGGTTGACAGATTGACACACATTTGCCTTACATTCATCTATTATCTGATTGAGATTCTTCATTGTGTTGCTATCACTGTTGATTATTTTACTTAAGCCACTTTTTATATACGCTGAAATTTGCCCTTTTTCAAAATCACTTCGATATCAACAACTCGGCATTTTATTGCAAATTGATTAAAATTGCACAAATATTTTTCTTTATTAGCTATTTTTCTTTGTTTACCGTTATAGTTCTATATAATTATTCTCTTAGATTAATAAAGTAATCTCTTAAATTCTACACAATAAGAGATCAGTTATCACACTCTTAAAAACAGTTAAAAGTTTTAAAATATCTTTGTAATACTAGAAAAAATAGCAACAAAAACATTTGTAATTATGGTTATGCAACGCAGTGTATGATATTTGTATATTTTTTAATAGCCGGTTTTTCGATTTTTATTTATTTTGAAAGAAAACCTGGTGGAAGTTATAATTTTATTTATAATTTTTCTTTATAAAATTAATCATAAAACATTATATAAAAGAATTGCTCAACAATACGCTTTTTCAATATTATTAATAGGGCTCGGAAGTTAATGCATTTATATTCTTGTTTTATATACATAAAATATGTATTTAAAATCGTAAAATATGTACTTAAAATATAAAAATATTCATTTATTATTAATTCAACGTTTTTCAATTTTATTTTAAAAATTTTGTTTTTTGTTTTAAAAAGTGGTTAAAACAGTGAAAATTACGAAGAAACATCGTCAGGAAGTTAGTAATTTTAGGGGGCAATGTTTTTTTTTAATATATAAAATAAAATTCTGTAGAATAAAAAAAATCTGTATTTTTATATACTTACTTATATTCCACTTCCATCGTCATATTTAGTAAAAAAAAAAATCGTCTGGAAATCACAAATCACGGAGACTTACGATTAAAATTAACAAAATTAGAACCTGATTTAAAAACCCTTTGCAGCCTGCTCCAAGCTTAAGGATCTCATTCATTTTTAAAGTATTTATTATTAATTCTATCTTTATAACAAAAATATATGTACATACATCTATTGAATTAAACAAATTGTTAGGTGCGTTTTTTATTTAAAGTACTCTCTATTGTACAGAAAAAAAAGAGGGGGGACATTGAAAACTGTTTAACCCAAAAGTGGGGCACGGCCCAGAAAAGGTTGAAAAACACTGATATAATGCCTAACTGCAAAAATTTCCTAAGCCAGTTTCTATATAACTATATATAATTCAAAAATCGCAAAATATTGTACGGAAATAGTTGACAGTTTTGAGAAATCAATTTTCATTACAAACCCTCCAGCAAATTTTTTTAGAACAGATTACCTGTGAACCTGTTGTGGAATAGGGTCCTGGGAGTCAAACTGTAAGGTTCCGCTGTGCCCGAGCCAGTTCTATAACTGGTTCTAAAGCAACTTGTTCTAGTTTGGAGGTAAAGAACCTATTGCAAATAGCACAAACTCCATATAAAAAGAATCGCTTGTAAAACAAAAACTATAAGCTATTATACACTCAAAAAAAAGTTTGTAAAGTCAGCAAAAATTTTGCTGAGTCAGCAAAATTTTAGTCAGGTGGATGCTTGCAAAAAAAGTTGCTAATGTCAGCAAAATATTTTGCTTAAAATCAGCGAGCTGATTTTTAGCAACAAAATGAGTAGATTCAGCAAAAGTTTTGCTAACACTTAGTAGATTAGAAATAAAAAAGCGTTGCTAAAAATTAATAAATTTTTTGCTGAATGTTAGTAGACTGAAAAAAACGCAAAAAAATTGTAGAAAAATTGTAATTTACTTAATTTATTTGCTGAAAATCATAAAAAATATTTTTGTGATTCTTTTCAAAATAATTTACAATAATTACGAAATATAAAAATTTTCACTTTCCCACATTGACCACATAAATTAATTTAATATCTGAAAATATATAGAAATAAATATATATAACATAACAAAAATTTTCTTTCAACTACTTACATCAATGGTTGTCTAAATGATGCTTTCTTTTAAATGCCGCAACTGCCGAAGATAATTATAGAAACAAAACGAAACAATAAACAAAAACAAACGAAACGAAAAAAACAACCCTTTTTTTTGCAGTAAGAAAAAGGAACCATAAAAATCTATCTAAGATGTGTCTCTTTGTCTTTCGCTTTACTCTGTCTACATGTCTGTATATGTTTGTTTGCAATTTGACCACTCTAGACTATTAATCTATAAATATTTAGTTTAAATATATAAATATTTTATTTTGTCTTTTATTTAATTAATAGACAATTATTTTCACAAGTCGGTGACAACGCAAAATTTAAGTTGTTTTAATCCTCAATTTTGTTTTATGTATGAAAAAGAGATACAAAAACTTCCATGGTTGATTTTTTTATATGTCTTATTAGAGTTGTACGCGACATCTACTTCATTCTGCGTATATCTTTCAATCTGGTTGTCGTCCACACTATTAATGTGCTTATCAGCACAATTTTTTTTTAGCAAAATTAATTAGTAAAACATTAGTATATTAGTAAAGCATTAGTATAAAACAGTTAAGTGCTGAATAAGTATAACAAAAATTTTAGCTGAAAACACGATTTTAGCAAAAAAATTTGCTAAAAAATAGTATACCTAAATTACAAGACGTTTTACTAACTTTTCTACTAACTTTTTTTTTTTTGAGTGTAATTCAGTATAATTTGTTCTGCAACCTGTTATTTGGATTTTCTGTGCCATTTTAATATTGACAAACACTTCTTACATTTAGCAAACCCCCTTTGAAAACAACTGATTTCTTTTGTGTTACAAAAAAAATTTTTCAAAAAACTGTGCACTGAGAAATTTATCTACATGATTTTAATGAAAACTTTTCATTAAGTTAATTTCATAAAATTTTATGAAAACTATAAAAGGCGCCGGGGTATGCTAATTGTTCAAAAATGATTTCAAATTTTATATTATAAATACAACAACTTTCGACATATCATATATTTAGTTAGGATATTCTTTTACCTCAAGTCCAAAATCTAATATGATATTGTCATATTGTTATTTTATTTATAGTAAAATTCAATAAATTAAATTTAGTTTTCTTTTAAATTTGTGAAGAGGAATAAAAAAAATGGCAAATTTGTTCTTCTTAAATCAAGTTAAAATTAGATGTATTGATTCGTATTGAAGCAAATATAATTAATCATTATTTTATTCGTCCTTGCTAAAAGGAATTCAAATAACACTTTATTTTAAAAGTAAAAAATATAAGTTAAAATTTAATTATATTAAAGCACACATAGTATGATGTAAGTAAAACCACTGAAAATGTCTTCAAACACGAATTAAATTTCACTTGAAAAAGGAAAAACTAACACATCATTAAATTCAAATAATACACTGCGTTGCAAAACTATAATTACACATTAATTTCACTAAATTTCGCAAGTGATAGAAATTAGAAGAGTCTAACCGGCATAAATTTAAAACCAATGGAAAATTAATAATATTTAATAAAAAACAATTTATTTATTTTTTATTTTACTATTTAAAATGGAACATTAAAATCAATTAGTGTTTCATAACTATAAATAAATACACTTAACTTAATATACCAAAATTTAAGAAAAATATTTTAAAGCAGTAGTTTTCCTTTTTTTTAATCAACCCGAAAATTTGATCAGACATACTATACTGTCTACCAGATGTATTCGAAGTTCTTCCGTTATAGATCTCCACGCATCAAAAACTGCTTATTTTAGATGAAAAACGCTTTCATATTGACGGGTTTCTGAGTTAACTCGACTGCTTAATACTTTGCAAATATTCTCAATGAGGTTCTGGTCCGGAGAACATGTTATGCCATTATCTGACAATTTACATGTACTGAGGCATTGTCTTGTTGGAAAATGAACTCTTCTTCGTTTCTGTTTTCAATAAATGGCACCAATTTCTCTCCGAAATTTTCTTTTTAAAAATATCGTGGTTCCTTAAGTAGGTTTCTCCAATAGCTGTTTAAAACCATCTGGACCATCAAAATTGAACTACTTCCCATCAGAAAAAATTACCTTTCAGCAGTCCTACCAACAATAGCAATCATTGACTTACCCTTCTCCAGTTGGTTTGTAAATTCCTTTTAGCGAATTCAAGTCTAGCAGTTTTTGTCGAGTAATTCTCTGGGAAACCTTTAAGAGCCTACTTATGGTTGATTTGGACACATTTGCCTTAGGTTAGGTTAGGTCGAAAAGAGGATTAGGGGAAGGGAAATTCTTCCCTAATCCGACTCAAGTCCCTAAGGTCTTACACTTAAGCCAGAATATCGGCTTGTTGTGCTCTCTAAACAATCGGTCTTATGTCACATTCCTACCCCAGAAACTCCGTCGCACTGACGAAATTTCTCAACCTCTTCCATCCTATACCCCTTAGATCAACCAATGTGTATATATTAGGCCCTACACACTCCCGAGTCCGCCCTACTAATACGATGGAGATGTTCCCTTAGTGTCGAGTGTCCAGTGAGGATTTCCATTAAAACACTCAGTTCCTTCCTACTGAGATTCAGAATTTCCCTCGTCTTGTCCCTGTCCGGGTTGCCCCAGAGAATACCCGTGGTCCTGCCAACACCCGCATTCTCCCAGATGGTCGAATGCATGGTGTCAGCCCAATCCACCAGCTCCGCCTTGAGAGCTCGGAAAGGTTTTAGCGTTCACCAAAGTGACTAACTCCAGGGAATATGCTCTTCTAGCCAAATCATTAGACATTTTGTTCCCCGCTATACCACAGTGTCCCGGCACCCATATAATCTCAATGCGTCCCCGTGCACAGAAACCGTTAATTTCCCCTTTAGACCTGAGTATCGTCATTGATCCCACAGAGTCCGTAGATAGAGCCGGGTTAGCCGCTTGGCTATCCTTGAAAATCACAATATCACCGGTCAAGCCCATGATATTCACCTGCTTAATGCACTCCGTAATCGCGGTGACCTCCACCTGTTGTACGGTGTTATGGTCAGGAAGACGGAAGCATTTGCTTACATTAAAGTCAGCGTCACAGAGGCCCAGACCTGTTTTCCCATCCAGTTTCGATCCATCCGTGTAAAAGTGGATCTCCGGGTGGTTCCCCAAGGAAGTCCCATTTAACAATGGTTCCCAGTCGGGGATTAACGTATCACAGAGCGTCGTGACCGACCTCTCTGAAATCCTGTCGCAGTCCCTTTACCATACTATAGCCCGATATACTTCCCGCTCGTGGTCGGTCCCCAATAGGTTCAACTGTTCGCCCAAGGTTGGTGCAAGTTATTGGTCTTCTGAAGGCCCAACGTATGCCGCCCTTGGTTCAAGTTGGTCCCCGTTGGTTTCTGCCCTGTCCACTTGAAAGTGTGTCTTCATAAGTATTCTTAGCGACTGTTCCGTAGTGTCCGCCCTCCTCCCGCTGGCGTCTACAAGGGTATTGGGCTGCGTATGGGGTTTTGATAAGAATTTCTTTATCCTTGATACCTCGCTCACGCGGTCCACTTGTTCACTGAAAAGTTTCCAAGAGTTGCGCTTCGCCGTGCGTATCCTATTATTATACTCCCTGAGCCTACTGTGATAGTCATCCCAGTACACCGATCGATTCTTTCAGCGGGCCCTATAAAAAGTCTGCTAACATCTCTCCCGCGATTGCTCAAATCCCCCGTCAGCCAGGGTTTTTCCCGAGGAGATTTTCGTGATCGGAGTGGGCAACACTTCTTAACCGTACGATTTCTTTTTTTCTACGAGAACACACACCCGGGATACGTTCGTAATGTTTCAATGGTCCAATTTCATTATTTGTTAAATGCGTATATTAATATTTTACAATTGTTTTAGTTTTTGTTTCATGCAAAATATTCTACTTGGTTCATGAGATATAGGCCTAAAAGGTCACGGGCAAGGGATAGCCAAATGTTGTGTGTCGACTTTGGAAGCTCGTAGCTCGTAACCTTTTAAAAGATTAGAAATTACTTATATTTCCTAGATCCGAAATCTATATGCCCTAAGTTAAGCAGTTCTTGAGTTACAGCACTGCAAAGTTTCAAGTGGATACATTTGTACCCATGTGTGTATTCAAGGGTTATAACGTTTCAATAAGGCCGCCCGTTATCCTAACCACTTCACTGTCTATGTCCGCCCTACTCTCAAGGTGTTCGTGGGGCGTACCAAGACGTTCCTGTAGTTTATCCCTAAATTTGGTTCAGTTCTATTTAGCCTTGTTCCGGTACGTTATCGGTTCCGGTGGAGGCTGTGCTAGCCTAAAGAGAATGTACCGATGATCTGAAAAGGAATGTTCGTTCGAGACGTGCCATTCCTGGATATCATCCACTAAATTTTCGGTTGCATATCGTTATATCCAATACCTCCTCCCTTAATCTGTTAACAAACGTAGCCGTGTTAGAAAGTTTAGATTTTTGTGACACATAATACAGGTTCTCGTGGAAGAGCCTGTGAATACATAAAATTTTTGGAATTCGGATCGTTCATTCCAGAAACCTTGTCCTGTATTAATACGATATGAATCTTACCCTCTGCGTAATTTTTCCATCAGACCGAGAGTAGCCGTTTTACTCCGGTGGAGGTTGACAGATTGACACACATTTGCCTTACATTCATCTATTATCTGATTGAGATTCTTCATTGTGTTGCTATCACTGTTGATTATTTTACTTAAGCCACTTTTTATATACGCTGAAATTTGCCCTTTTTCAAAATCACTTCGATATCAACAACTCGGCATTTTATTGCAAATTGATTAAAATTGCACAAATATTTTTCTTTATTAGCTATTTTTCTTTGTTTACCGTTATAGTTCTATATAATTATTCTCTTAGATTAATAAAGTAATCTCTTAAATTCTACACAATAAGAGATCAGTTATCACACTCTTAAAAACAGTTAAAAGTTTTAAAATATCTTTGTAATACTAGAAAAAATAGCAACAAAAACATTTGTAATTATGGTTATGCAACGCAGTGTATGATATTTGTATATTTTTTTAATAGCCGGTTTTTCGATTTTTATTTATTTTGAAAGAAAACCTGGTGGAAGTTATAATTTTATTTATAATTTTTCTTTATAAAATTAATCATAAAACATTATATAAAAGAATTGCTCAACAATACGCTTTTTCAATATTATTAATAGGGCTCGGAAGTTAATGCATTTATATTCTTGTTTTATATACATAAAATATGTATTTAAAATCGTAAAATATGTACTTAAAATATAAAAAATATTCATTTATTATTAATTCAACGTTTTCAATTTTATTTTAAAAATTTTGTTTTTTGTTTTAAAAAGTGGTTAAAACAGTGAAAATTACGAAGAAAACATCGTCAGGAAGTTAGTAATTGCATTTTTCTGTTATTTTTTTTTAGTTCTATAATACAATAAAAATTTGAAAATTATTTTATTTATAAAATTTATAAATTGTGTAAAATTTATTTTTAGTAAAAAAAAAATATGCAAAAATGTGCATTTATAGCAAAATGTGTAACAAAAAATGCCTAAATATGCATGCATATAAATATGTGCATGAAAAAATTTGTTGATTTGCAAAGATATTTGGTTAACATGGTTCTCCAGCTAACGACAACAAACATGTATTTACATGAAATTCCGAGCCATTATTATCAGGAACCGTAATCATTATGAGTTTTATAATTAAAATTACACAGTAATGATTATATTATGAGTTTTAAGCATTTTCTTCAATTGTTATGATTATTTTTGAGTAATATTAATAAAAATCAGCCATAATCATTATTTTTGAGCAAAAAAATACAACTCAAAAATAATCATTATTTATGATTTTTATTTTTTTTTGCTCAAAATAAAACTCACTTTCAATTTATGACTTTTTGTGAGGATATGCAACTATTTTGGAAAAAACTTCACAAAAAAGTCATAAATTGAAAGTGAGTTTTATTTTGAGCGAAAAAAATAAAAATCCTAAATAATGATTATTTTGAGTTTTATTTTTTTTGCTCAAAAATAATGATTATGGCTGATTTTTTTATTATTACTCAAAAATAATCATTACCATTGAAGAAAACTCTAAAAATCAAAAATTTAAAAATCATGACGGATATGCAAAGATTATCAAAAAATAATAATAATGGTGCAATAAATTTTTTTTTTATGTCTGTTCTAAGTGATTGATTTTTTTATTTAAAAAACGAACAATAATCATTATTTACGGTTCCTGATTATTATTAATTATTCGCATTTTTTTCTATAATTTGCAAGGTCTTCTATACAGATTGTAAAGAACTACTTCATTTAACAAAAAACAAGCTTGTTCGAAAATATACACAGTACCTAGTAAAGAAACAAAATCTGTTATAAGCTGCAAAGGCGGTAGCACAGAGGAAGAGTATCCGCCTGACACGCAGACATCCAGGGATCAAATCCCAGCAAACCCTGATATAAGATTTTTTTTTTTTTTTTATTTTTGGAATGTTTATTTTTAGAACATCCGCTTAATTTTTATCGTTATTGTGATGCCTTATATTAAAACATAAAGAACTACATCTTTTACTATGACACATTTTTATTTATTTTTTTCAATATCGCAGATGTATCTTCCGAATGATAAAAAGAAGATATGTTTGAAATACTACTTGATTAATGTTTTCTAAATAAAAAATATTAAATATTGCCGTACTATCTTTAAGGTTTATTTTTCTTCCAACCAACCCAATAAACATGTGGAAGAAAAACAACCTTGGAGATTTTTAATTTAGAATAGAGTACAGTATATCAACTCAATAAAAAAGGTTTCCTTTTTTTCTTTTTTTTTAAATTTTCAAATAATTTTGCACTTTAACTAAAGATAACATATAAAATATTAATATCACATCAACGGGTTTTTAAGGCACGCCCAACAGTATATAAAACATTTCAACGCATATCCAGACATATCCATTTTTTCAGGGATAATCTGTAAAAAAATAGATTTTTTATACACATATATGATGTTCTGACTAAAGAAAAAGTACCGAAATTGAACTGATTACAACATAGATTCCCACCATATGGAATTTTTGCTAAAACGCGAATTTCGAAAAAAAGCTGATACTCATATTTACTTAAATCATCTAAAGATTAATGGCCTGTTTTTGTATGACGTGTCGCTCAAAAAATTGGTTTTAAACACCTGAACAAACTACTCTTAATTTTTTTTTTTCAGTTTTTCAATTTTTAAGATAACTTATTTCCTTATGACATTATCGTCGATTGAAATTGATAATAAATTCCAATTTTATAAAATTTTGCATTACGGGACTTTAAAATTGCTGTTACAACCTCAATTTCAATTTACAATAATGTCGTAAGGAAATGAGTTATCTTAAAAATTGAAAAACTGAAAAAAATGGTAAGAGTAGTTTGTTCAGGTGAGGTTCCAAGTATTATGAAAAATGTATTTCCAGGAAGGTCACAAATCGGAGCATTTTGATCAAAAAATAAACTTTTCTCGTTAATATAGCTCGAACGCCTGATGTCGGAGAGCGAATCTAAGACCAGATTTGGATTCAGCGTACCTTGTACATTTAGAAAAATATAATTTAGTTCTAGGGTCAAACATTTTTCGGCCTGAATCTTTAGGTGAAAAAAGTACTTACATGTACTCAAAAGTGCTCCCCACTGTATGTATTGGTTGGATTGTAATACAGTAATTTGTTGTTTGTAATACTGTAATATTGAAATATTGTTGTTTGGGTTGTAATACAGTTTCTTTATTTTTAATGTAAATGTCAGTCATTTTTAGAACAAATTAAAATATTACTAACCTTGTAGTTCATTTAAAAAAACAACTCACATCAAATGACTGTTTTATGATTTTAAATTCATTTTTTGGCAGTTGTTTTTTGTTATTAAAAAAAATAAAAAAAATAAATTTTTGTTTATTTTTTACTACCATGTGGTTCATTTTTACTACAATTAGTCATTTTTTGAACATTAAAAAACAAATGACAATTTACTGTAATGTAAGTCGTCCTTTCTTTAAGTGAAATTTCATTTGTTTTCAACTACAATTGCAGTGGTCTTTACCTACATAGTTTTCTAAGTGTACGTAATTAGATTAACCATATATAATGTCATTACCATCTCGCTTACAAAAAAAGTTTCCTTATTAGGTACTCATAGTGAAAGAATAATAAAATAAGTGGCTACCAAGGAGTTACAAAATAAATAGTTATCATTAAGTTATTTTTATTTCAGAAATCTTGAAAAAAATGTTTTAAATAACTTTAGTTCGGAAAATTTATTTGCAAAAAATTGTAAAACAAATTTATACAATATTAGAATCAAAAAAGTTAAATCGATATTTATGTAACCAATTACCAGTAACTCATTATTTTGCAATACATATAAGTACTTATATAACCCACAATCAGTAAGTCATTATTTTGTATTTTTAAGTAATGCAATAGGAGTAACCTGTCATTACCATGTTTTTGCTGTGAAATATTACGGTTATAACGAACTGATTTTTTGGGCCCTTTTGCGAGTTTTCATACAATATTTTACGCTTATACCGAACACATAATAAAACGACTTTCTAAAATGAAAATGCAGATTCTTTTAGTTATAAGTGCATATTTTAAGGTTTTTAGTGGATATTTCGATTTAAGTGCATGAATGTCGCTGCTATGAGTATGTTAACAAATTTTAAAAAAGTTTCAAAGATATTGCAACATTGACATCACATTTTTTGGGATTCATCTAAATTAAAGGCATACATAACTGCATGCTTCTGTGTTAGACCGACTCACAAAAAAACGTTCATTTAGTCCATCCCTCAAAATGTGACTTAGATTAGATCAGAAGGCACTATGCACCGCGACCAATGTAGGTCTTTTGTGCTGCCTAAGGTTACCTACAGATTCAAGCTACCTATAAAGCCAATTATCCTATTAGGCAAAATATTCGCGATGTCGGAAGGCGAAATGAAGCGATCACCTAGAAACCTAAGTCTACTATCACAAAGCCTGAGACATTCGCAGAGAACATGCTCCGAGGTCTCAGACACCATCTCGCAAAACCTACACAAATCCGTGTCCGATTGACCCTTCTTGTGCAGATGGTATCTGAGATTACAGTGTCCAGTTAAGTACAACGCCAGGGTCCTCAAACCCCCCCTTTCAAGCGACAAGAGTCGCCTCGACCAGAGATCAATCTTTTATCCTGGCGCTGACCAGGAGAGTTTTCCCAGTAACCAGAAAATTCAGACTCTCTCCATGCCCTGAGCCTTTCCCTAACATACCCCGCAGGTATTCCACAGAATGGTTCAGGACTAATAAAGGGCTTTTGGGCCCCTCGGTTGGCAAGACAATCTGCCCTCTCGTTGCCCTCATGCCCCTCATGACCAGGAATCCACCCCAAGGTTAGAGAGTTGCCTCTACCGAGCCTATTGAGAGTCTGAATGCATTCCATGAGCAACCCGGACGACACCTTATAAGCCATTAAGGCTCTCAGTGCAGCCTGAGTGTCAGAAAGAATGTAGATGCGAGATCTGCGAGTTCCCCTTCGCAGGCATTACCCTGCACAGACACAGATGGCCCAAATCTCCGCCTGAAAAATGGACGGATATTTTCCCATAGGTAAGGCACGCTGGAAGCCTGGTCCAAAGACGCCCGCACCCGTGTTCCCATTCGACTGCTTAGAGCCATCAGTGAACCACACCTGAGAACCATCTTCTGGTTCCCAGGATTGATTGGTCCACATGTCTCTGTCAAAACAATAACACATCAAAATATCTATCAAAGATCCACTCCGGTGGCACTTTGTCCGCAACCTTAGAAATCGGGTCATCTATTAGGATTCGCGCGATCCTCATGTGACCCCTTAGGTCACTCCCCTCATGCCACCGAATTCACTAAGTCTAGAGGAACCCATACTGGGTGAGGAACCCATACTGTGACTTGGTTTGTTTTATGATGATTCCGAATATATTTCGTGTCTAGCATTTAGATCCCGTGAGCTGGACCGTTTTTAAAAAAGGCATTTTTTTACTTCTTCAAAGAATTTTATACTTTAACCAAATACAATCTATACACACAGAACCAATAAAGTGCCAACGGAGTTTGATGGTCATAACTAATAAATTTGGTTAGTACTACCATATTCTAATAGCACTTCTGAATATTTTTGGTATTTCAACTAAATTCACGAATTTTATTGTAAAAACCAATACCCAAGCGTTCTAACCGATTTTAGTAGTAGTAACCGAATTGTAGTTGGCAAATGACAAAATTTTTCGCTGTGAGTATAATATTAGTATCATATGAAAGGGGGTTTTTAGTATATAAAAAAATACTACGCATGTCCAGACAAATTCACTTTTCAGGTACAAATATTCTGTAAAAACAAAATTGTTTAAGTTTTATTTATTACACCCTACGGGTCAAAAGTCGGGACATCAGAATTCGTTTTAGAGGTATGGTTCCTTCGGCAAAGTTTCTTATTTTGATCCCTAGAATACGATTTTCCTTGAACGTTGAGCGATTTTTAAATCGACCCGCCCTAATATACACTGTGGAGGGTTTAAAAAATAGTTGGTACGAGTAAAACCAAATTTATTGCATGTAGTTGTTCTAATTCGCACTAGCTTGCGTTTTACCAAAGATGCATTACGGTTGGAAAACTATGTTTGAATCATAACAACATCGGTAGAAAAATTTTTCTTTTCTTTTGGAAATATTTCGGAATTTTCCAAATATAGTGCATTTTCCTCAGTGCTCTGGAATTAATCCAATCTGGAAAGGTATTCAGTTTCTAGTTGATGTATGGATGAAAATGTAGCT
The DNA here is from genome assembly GCA_021234595.1 of Delia radicum. Classification (NCBI taxonomy): domain Eukaryota; kingdom Metazoa; phylum Arthropoda; class Insecta; order Diptera; family Anthomyiidae; genus Delia; species Delia radicum. The sequence goes on along the minus strand of CM037851.1, from coordinate 70,691,354 downwards.
TAGGATAAAAACTCCAAAACGAGTTATTTCTCGAGAGTTTTAAAATTTACGCAATGTTTTGTGTAAATTGTTCCATTTTTAAAACAGAAACGGTTATAAAATTTTTAGTTCGCGAAAAAAATTATGCAGCCAAAAAAAGTGCGTGGTGGAATTTTTTCTTTTAAATCAAAATTTTGTTTTGATAACCGTTTAAAATGCATTTAATTTGCAAAATTTTAAATTATTTCCCAACATCGATGATGCACTTGGCTAAAGAAAAATTGTTGGGGTGGACAGAAAACAGATTTTTTCTAAATGTAAAGTGGATCGGCTTATTTTGTATCCACCACTAAAAATAAAAAAAAAAAAAAAAAAACAACAAAAAAAAAAAAAAATATATAAATTAATTTATCTGGGTATGGCAAGGGTCCGGTTAACGTTAAAATGTTCCATTTTTAGATCCACGACCCGCACGACTATGAATTCCAAACAGTTTTTCATAAAAAGAGGCACTATAATATATTTACATATATTGACTCCAGATTGGGAATTAAACTGTTTAAATACACTAAAAATAGTTTGGTTTTATATACTTTTATTTTTTTGTAGTTAATGAGAAATGCAAATTATTCAAATGAATAGAACACACGGAATTTAAAATTTAGGGTAGAAGGGGGATGTTTCAACACTGGGGCATATGTGCAACCTCCGATTTTGGCTGTTTTTAAAAAAGCTATTTAAAAGTTCCTTTCCATAATTTGTGCAGTCATTGGTCATCTTTCCTGTCACCCAATTTTACATTTTTACTTCACACGTGGGCGAGGAATAGACATGTTTTTGTGTTTTTTGGGTTTCAAAAAAAAAAAAAAAATAATAATAGAGAGTTTGTGTATTTGGGAAAACTTTTTCATTTCGTGAAATAAAACGAATTTTTTGAATGAATAAAGACAACGCTTTAAAAAAAAGTGGCGGATACTTACCCTTCTACCCTACTTTTAAATTGCTTAATAGTCTGTTGTTTTTTTTTTATAAAAATAATATTGTGCGTTTTCTTTTTTGTGACCTGTTTATGTAGACAAATATCACACTCTTAGAAATAAAGCTATAAAAATACCAACTTCAAATTAATTAAAATTACGTTTTAGAAAAAACAAACGACAAACATAAAGCTTCTCAGTGATAGAGTTTTAGTTATTTTCGACTTAAATTTTAGTTAATTCAAAATAGAAATTTAAATTGCTAAAATCATCTAGAACTGTTGCTTAATATTTGTAGATAAAAAACAGTATATAAAAACTGTGATACACTGCGTATCATAAATATAGCCATAACTACACTTTTCGTCATATGTAAATTATAACACGGATCGAAATATAGGACCCCATAAGCTATATATATTCCTGATCCTTGTGAAATTCTAAGCCGATTTGGCTATTTCCGTCTGTCTGTTGAGGTGGCGATCACAGCGCGAAAATTCAATAGAGACTGCTCATTTATATCTAGACTATTCAGCACTTTGGTAAACTCCTTGCCCTAAATTTTACATGAGCAATATTGATTTTGAATGATTTTTTTTTTAACAAGATATTGAAAGTCGGATGCCTTAACGGGAAGTTTTTTGAAAAATAAAAAACTATGATTTTTTGGGTGTTTATTTAATTTTTGAGTTTACCCTCGTACCATTTTAATGCAAATCAAAAATTTAAAAATCCGGCCACTAAAGAATATATTCGTGTATGAAACAAAACTAAAATTTGTTTTCCCAGATGCCTACTAAAGGCTCCACGATGACATCCGCTTGTGCCATAAAAAAAGGGTATATAATGAAATGGTTACCAGGGTTGCCATGGTAGGTCAAATTCTAAATTATAATTTTAAGAATAATATCTAATATTGTGGTTTTCTATCACAAAAATAATTTTTTGAATAAATGATTTATTTATTTTTTTATAATTGCTTAAATATTGTCGGTTTTATTGATTTCTAAAGCTTGTAAATCCCTTACTTAAAGACAAAGTCTACAATATTAGTAAAATATAATATGAAAGGTTTTTTAGGCGCATCCAACGGTATATAAATTATTGCCAAGCATGTTCAGACATCTTCTTTTTCCAGCGATATTCTTTAAAAACAAAATTATTTTTATGTTTTTGTTCGGATATTTTTGTGATATAAATTTCAAATTGACATATTTTAATCTTTAGTCGATTTAAGTAAATACGTGAATCAACGTTTTTCAAAATTCGCACTAACTCACGTTTTAGCAAATATTAACCCTTGGACAAACACATGGTTCTGGCATATTTAATTTTTGAGCGTTAATTAAACATACTTCTAGCTTAGGTAGATACCTGTATTTCCCGATAGCCGCCTAAAATATTGTTGACTTTCTATATGTAAAAAAAAAAATCAAAAATATCGTTCCAACACGACGAAAACTGCAAAAGAAAAAAGTCACCCCCCCACACAAACACATATGCCTGGCTAGACCCCTATACAACAACAACAACTATATTTTGGGACAACATTCAACCCGTTTGGCCATTGAATCATTCTTTGGAAGGCCGTTGAATATTCCCAGCAACATGCTGCCTAACCAACAAAGCGGCCCTAGTACACTGAATTCCAGAAATGATTGCAGAATTTGTCTCACGCAAGACGAAAAGCTGCGTAGGAAGACACGTTTTTACTGCACCAAATGCACTAATCCTGTGTGCCAACAACATTCTAAAGTTGATTATACTTGTTTTTCATGCATTTCACAAAATGAATAAAAATTCTTTTACATTTTTACCAAAATAATATACGAGCATACTTTATTCAATTCAAAGTTACGGTACCCTTTTTGCCATACAAATGCATGAAAACGTATAGGGGTCTGGTCATGCATATGTGTTTGTTCGAAGGTTTCAGAAAATGTGTGGTTAAAAAGGGTTGGTAAACTAAGTTATAATCAGTTTAATTTCGGTATTAAATTTTTTCTTTATGCAAGTACATCATCGATGAGTGGAAATAATTTGAAATTTTGCAAATTGAATGCAATTTCCAGTGTTGTCTGAACCAATTTTTATGAATTAATTCAGTCTGCAAGCCGACTGAGTTTCTAGTTAATATAAGGATAAAAATTCAGCTTCAAGAAAAAAAATTCTACCACACGTTTTTTGGCGTCATAATTTTGTTCGCGAATTCAAAATTTTACAAACGTTTTTTATTTTAACAATGCGACAATTTAAGCGCATAACTACAAATAAAAATAAAAACCTGAGTAATTTTTCTATTTGTAGATTGGATTAACTACAAATTCTAACAATTTGGTCCAGAGCAACGAGGAAAATGCACTAATTTGCAAAATTTCAAAATATTTCCATACATAGAGGATGTATTTGCCCAAAGAAATATTTTTATACCGATATTGATATGATTCCAACATAGGTTTCCCACCATATTGCAGTTTTGGTGAAACGCAAACTAGTGCGAATGTCAATAAAAGCTAAAACGCATATTTACTTAAATCGACTAATGATTTAAATATGTCTATTTGACATTTATATGATAAAACCCCCAAAAATCAATTTTTTTTATAAACTACCCCTGCAAAACGATTAGTCTGGATATGCGTTGAAATGTTTTATATAGGGGAAACTAGACACACTTGATTTCCAAAAAGGAGAAGACATTTATCTCCTAAACTGTTCAATATTTTTCTTGGATTCAATTTTTTTTTTGAAATATCTAATAGAAATTTAAGCAAAAGTTGTATTGAATACGTAGTACACTGAAATCGTAAAAAAGGGAACAAGTGTCTAATAGTATAGTACACTTGATCACTGTGTATTATACACTTGTTAACGGGGATCAAGTGCGTTCACAAACGTGGTTTGATCCCAGGAATCAAATCCATAAAGTATACAAAACACTTTAAAATTAAACAAACTATGATTTTATTGATTACAATCAACATAAAAGAACAATATATTTCGATATTAATTAAAACAAAAAATTAAATTATAAAATAATTCAATGTTATTTTTTTTTAAATATTAAATTAATGGTTTTTGGTAAGGGGAAAATACAGACTGCGGAGGAGCTCCATACATTATACGATTTTGTAATTTTTTTGGGGGAAAATAAAAAATGGTGGTATGCTATTGACTATGGCATTTATAGCGCAGCATAAAGTTGCGGTACCTTCTCTTTCACCTGAATTAATTTTTGCAGCTATGATTTTATGTGCTTTGTGTACAGCACTTGTCCCAGTCTCATCAACATTATATGTATATATGGTAAGGTTCCTGGCCCTATGTTCCAACTAGGAATCCCAGGAATCTATATATATATATATATATATATGGTAAGGTACAAAACTATTTTCCAAATATACCTCTTTTAGATTATTGAAAAACATATCCACTCTCTCTTTTTATTATTATTTTTTAGTAAAAACTTGAAATACTTACATCTTGTAGAGTACCATATATGAACCGACAACGCCGACATCAAAATGAAAAATAAAGTCTTTAGGTAATCTGCCTGTTTATTGCAACAAATATACAATGCAGCCAACAGATAAATATTAAATAAAAACTTAGCAATTTAAAATCAGTATTGTTATCGGATTAATATCGATAAATATCAGCTGATCATTAAAAAGGGAATCAAGTGTCTAGCAAATGACGTTTTCAGATTTGTATGGTTATAAAAAATTACGTTTAGGAAAAAAAACAAGTTAAACTTATTTTTTTTTTATCTAACCAAATACTGTTAAAAATTAAATAATAGACGTTTTGGAATTCGGAACACTTCGTTCAGAAACCTTTCAGAAGTAAGGTCAGAATAAAGCATAAACCAGAAAAATTAAAAAACATGTTGCTTATATCTTCCTTATTGTCCCAGTAAATATATATATTTTTATTACAAAATAATAAGGGTACTATTAAAGCTAAAAAAATATACACAAAGCTATACAAAAGTTATCTAGTTCTTGGGATATTACGGGGGATCAAGTGTTCCAAGGGATCAAGTGTGTCTAGTTTCCCCTACTGTTGGACCTGCCTTAAAAAACCTTTAATTAAAGTACAAAATTCTTGAAAAAAAAACTAAGAAAAAATACATTATTTGAAAATGGTCCAGCTCACGGTCTTAATGATATCCACGAAATATTTTGGAAATCATCATAAAACATACCAAGGTACATTTTGAGTGGTGACCAAAAAAATTTTTTTCGTGAGTCGGTCTACTGTATATTGCTACAATTTTATAGTAGCGTGTGGTGTATAAAAAAATAACGTCATACTTTCCCACAAGACGCTAAGAGGTGAACAATATTTGAAATTCACCACAAACTTTTATTCCACCTCAACATTTGTTTTTTAGCACAAATTTTATTTAATTCTACCCTGAGCCTTATTAAAATTATTATACTGTTTTTTTTATATTCTATTCTTTAGGGTCAATGGGGATCCTATCGGCATTTGGAATTAAAGCCAACATATCCTATTATTGGACATGAGGGTCTTATTCGTGGCGCAATTGGCCATGTTGGAGATTTTTCGACATTGCATTGGCAACAAGGATCACTTAACAAAGATGGATTTAATATACGAGTAGTCTATTCAGCATTGAACTTCCGTGATGTAATGCATGCATCCGGACGTTTGTCCTTAGACGATGTTGGCATCTGTCGTCTTGAGCAGTCATCGATATTTGGTCTTGAATTTAGTGGCTTGAATATGAAGACTGGCAAACCCATCATGGGTATGCTTTTGTGCTCAGCAATTGCCTCCCATATTGAAAAAGAGCCACTGATTTGCTTGGATGTGCCAAGCAAGTGGTCATTACGCGAAGCAGCGACAGTACCAGTGGTTTATATTACCGTATACTTTGCCTTTTTCTACACCGCAGATATTAGGACGGGCAAGTCTATTCTTATACATTCTGGCAGCGGGGGTGTAGGAATTGCAGCTATTCGTACAGCTATTGCATATGGTCTGGAAGTCTTCACTACAGTTAGTACACCGGAAAAGAAAGACTTTTTGCTAAAAACTTTTCCAAAACTTAAAGGTAAGTGTGATGTTTCGACAACAAATTTTAAATAAATGGTGTTTTATTGGAGGTATGGAACTTTGAAATGGAATAAAACAAATTTGAATTTTTTAAATGGACATAAAGTGCACTTTATTCGAAAGATAATCTTCTGGCATTATAATTTAAATATGCCTTCTGGCATATGACCGCCACCGCTGGCTCGCACATAGTCTAATCTGGAGGTTCAATTTTCGATGACTTTTTACAAAATTTGTGGCCGTATATTGGCAATAGCGCTGCGAATGTTGTCCTCCAAGTGGTCAATCGTTTTGGGCTTATCGGCGTAGACTAGCAACTTCACATATTCCCATAGAAAATAGTCCAGCGGCGTTAAATCACACGATCGTGGAGGCCAATTCACGGGTCCGAACAGTGAAACTATGCGGTTACCAAACGTTTCGATACGTATTTCGAACAGAACAATGATTTTCAAAATAAATTTGCAGAATTTGGAATCGTTGTTCAGGCGTCAGTCTATTCATGTTTAAATGCCAAACCAAACTAGACATAAATCACTTGACAGCTGACAAAATGGCCGCCAGTTAAAAAAGTGTTGCCAACTTAAAGTTCTACACCTGTATAAAAAAACACCCTTTAGTTTCTTATCTCTTAAAAAGAACGAGCATACTGATATTTAGAACCATATTGGATATTGGAAATCCCGTTGCATTTTTAACACTTTGTTTCAATATTCGAAATACATGTATCTATTTTGAATGCACTTACATTTTAAAGTCACTCATTTTCACCTTTTAAAAAATGTAGTAGGTTTGAGGTTATATAACTCTTACTTACAATCAATGAAATGCTGTACAAAATTATTATTTTTAGTGGAAAGTTATAAGTTGTTCATTGTTTAAACTAGTGTTTCCAATTATAAGACCTAGGCGGTTAATTTGAATTGAACATTCTAGCTCGTTTGAATGAGCTGTCTTCTTTAGTTCAATTGATATCAATGAACTAGATCGATTTTCTAATGCAATTGTTCTTTGACAATTTCGCCCATTTCGTTCATATGGCAGTTTCGTAGACCATTTGTTTAACCCTTTGACGACCAAAGCAAAACTCGCTTTGAAATAGATATTTTTTAATAGACTAATGTACACTGAATCCAAATCTGGCAAACAATTTTTTGATCATTTACATTTTTTTTAATTATCTCGATTTTATTTTTACATCATTCACCCCATTTTTTGGTTTTATTAAGAATATAAATCTACACAAAATTATTTTGAACTTGAGTATAATCATGTCGACTTTAATATCTGGATATCGCACTGGTTTTGCAAGCAAGCTGAAAATTGTTCTTTTTTAGTTTTATCTTTATAAATTTAATGCGTGTTAAAAAATTTTAAAATTTTGTCATTGTTTATAAACTAGACAATGAACAAATTTTTGTATTAAAATTGCAAATCAATTAAAACTGTTAAAATTTTATTTTATTTTTTTTTTTAATTATAACTAATTTTCCTAATAAGGATAAAACTAAATTAAAATGTTCATATTCCTTGTAATACCGGTGAGATATTATGAAATACCGACAAAGTTATACTCAAATGAGAGATAATTTTGTGTAGTGCACTTAAGCGGGGCGCATTTACGCTGGAGCTACTGTATCTATTTTCAATTGAGAAAATTTAAAGTTAAATGTTAAATAACGCAAAATGTATTTTTTAAAATGTATTTGAAACAATATTCGCTCTTATGTCAACTAGTTTTAAGACTACAGTAGAACCTCGGTTGTCCGGAACTTCATTAACCGGTCACATTTGTCGACCTTCGTGCTGGATGATTGATTATGGGGTTGAACTGTATAAAACTGGATGAGGACAAAATTCGGATAAAACTGTATTAAACTACGTCTAATTGTATCTGAATAAATCCCACAATTTAATTGGGCCCTTTTTCGAATGAAATTTCATGTAATTATGTTTGGGTCATATTAAATTACATCAAAATATATGCAGCTCCATATCAGTTTCTTTAATCGTGTGTTTTTTTTTAATTTATAAATATTTTTTTGATACACATTTTTTTATGACGAAGAAAAAACTATACAGAAAAATAAAATTACGACACAAAAAACAATCAGTAAATTCAGCAACATTTTTGCTGGGAGGATCTTAACAGAAAAGTTGCTAATATCAGCAAAAAACATAGCAACTTTTTCTGATATTAGCAATTTTTCTGCAAGGATCCTATGAGCAATAATGTTGCTGATTCTACAGACTGTTTTTAGTGATATTTTTTTGCTGATATTAGCAAATTTTCTGCAAGAATCCTCAAAAAAAAATGTGGCTGCTTTACTGACTCCATCCCATAGTGCGGAGACTATATTCACTATGTCAAATGTTTGTAATTTTTAAAAAAAATTCTGGGACCCCATAAAATATATACATATATTCTTGATCAGCATGAATAGAGAAGTCGATATAGTCCGTCTGTCTGTGGAAATACAAAATACTCCGCAAATACAGAATGTGTTGCTAATTTAGAGTCCAATTGTTTGTTGATATCATGAGCAGTTTCCTAGTGGAAATGATCAAAATCGGTTAACGCGTTCAAAAGTTGTGAGTGAAAATGTGTGAAGACCTCTAAAAATTTTTAAGCAAATTTTAAATTATTCTATTTATTTCATCATACATACGTACATTCAATGCTTATACACAAGAATACAGGGATGGCTGTCAATATCGCTAAAATACGGTTTCAGATTCTAACCCCTTTCATCTGACTATTGTTATCCCTAAAATACCGTTACCGATATAATTGAAATATCGTTATCCGTAAAATACCTTTACTGATATAATTAAAACATCAATACCTTAAAATACCGTTACCGAAATAATCTAACAAGATCTGAAAAAAAACTTCTGTAAATAGATATATTTTCAAAAAGTATGATCATAAACTAGCCAGTCATTAAAACTCGGCCATAATGGGGCTAAAAATTGTAGTGTGCTTTAACATTACCTGAATAACTAAAATAACGTTACCCTTAAAATGCCGTTACCAAAATAACTGAAAAATCTTTTTCCCTAAAATAACGTTACCGAAATATCTAAAATAACGTTACCGCTAAAATACCGTTAGCGAAATAAATAAAATACCGTAAAATCCGTTACTGAAATAGCTGAAGTATCGTTACCCCTAAAATACCGTTACCGAAATGAAAGAAAATAGCGTTACTGGGACTGATAACCTCATAGAATCGGTTACCATCCATGGTCATAATCAACACGTACAAAAAGAAAAAAAACCCACAAAAATTTTTGTTTTGTTTTGTAATACAGGGTGGTTGATAAATGCCACTGCAAAAAAAAAGTTTTAACTTTTTTTTGATTTATTAATCGGTTCCATTTATTTTTTTGGTTTCATTGCTTCGTCTTTCAATTTAAAGAAAATGAGCGATTAGGGTAATGAAACTAACATTTTCATTGTGCGCCACTACAATGCTTTGGAGGCTGGCGTTGCCGCCTAAACAAACTTAAGGGGCACATTAGGCGGGACTCCATCGTTAAAAATTAAAAAAAAAACATTGTTTTTTATCGAAAGCTATCCTTTATTTGCATTACATTTGTGGTGTAATGGTTAGCGCGTTGGACTTTTACACAGAAGGTCCCGGGTTCGATCCCCGGTGCTGGCAACATCAAAAATAATATGTATGAGTTTTTTCTATCCCTCATACGTATCGCAATGTCCACCTTCGGTGTTCCCATAGCAACTAACCCCACCGAAGTAAAATAATGAATCAGGGCTATGAACCAAAAAGCTTCAATAAGTTCGCCAACTCTCCATCAGGTGGCGAGCAACAACTGTTCTAAGACTTATCATCTCGCGCAATTACAGTGTTGCCATGTCTGAAGCCCTTCATCTTTCCCCACCTTTCATCTCTATACTATCCCTTTCCAAAGAAAGCAACACACTAAATATATAGGAAGTATTTCCTGAGTGTTGCCTCTCTTTTAAAAAAAAAAAAAAAAAATATGATGTGAAATACAATTTTGCAAAAATGCAAATACTTGAATTAAATAAAACTTAATCCAAACCGGATTAATTTGTTTTATAAATTCTTTATGGGTTTAGCTTAATTTAGTTTCTGTGTTTTTAGAACATTTTTTTACATTTTTATAAAATTAAATTGGTGTTAGATTTTAATAATAATAGATTAGATATAATAAAGGGTCCGCCATCTAACGTTTTTTTTTCAACTAGTGCTTATTTCGTGAATGGTAACACTTAGCTCATGTCTGATTTGACAGATAATTAGTTTTATCCTTCCGCTGAACGAATATGGTTGTGTATACGCTTGAACAACGCTGGGAAATATTGCGACATTACTTTGAAAATCATGGTAATGTTGCAGAATGTGTGCGAAAATTGCGTACGGATTTTGGAAGCGATCGTTATCGGGCCATGTTGAACGAATTTTTGTTCACAAAAATTGAAGAGGAGGATATTGGCAACATTTGGTTTCAATAGGAATGCGCTACGTGCCACACAGCCGAAGCTACACTTGATGTTTTGCGCCCTGTTTTTGAAGATCGCATTATCAGCCGCAGAGCTGATGTCGTTTGGCCACCTCGGAGCTGCGATTTCACACCGTTGGACTATTATTTGTGGGGTGCCGTCAAAGATAAGTGATACGCCCAATTGACGCTTTGAATGACAATATTCGTGAAGCCATTGGTGAAATACAGCTGCACACAATCGATAATGTGCTTAAAAATTGGACCGATCGTGTAGGCTACTGCATGGCCAGCCGAGGCAGCCATTTGAATGAAATTATTTTCCATTATTAACCGGAACGATTGTACATTCAAATAAAAAAAAAAATTTGAGAAAATATTCATTAGTTTTTTTTTATAGCATTTTCAAAAAAAAAAGTTATTTGGCGGACCCTTTAGATAGATTGACAGAAGCACAAATGCTGGTGGTGTTGCCACTTATGTTAAATCATCTTTACCTTGTAGAATAAAATGTAAGTCCAAAAATTATGACAAGGTTGAGCACTTATTTCTGGAGATTTTTAATAATAACCGTAAACTATTATTGGGAACAGTATATAGACCATACAAGGACATTGACCTCAATCCGCTGCTAACTAAACTGTCTACTCTTACGTTAGGCTACACTGATGTTGTTATAACAGGCGACTTTAACTCAAATATTTTGGTTGATAAAAGCTTGATGCATAATATGATTGCTTTAGGATTGAATATTGTTAATTCTACAACGCCTACACATTTTACGAGAACAGCAAGTACTCTTTTGGATATTTGTTTTATAAATAACCCTTCACTGTTGATGTTCTACGATCAGCTCTCTGCATGCTTATTTTCAAAGCATGACTTAATTTTTCTTATCTATGACTACAATACTGAACATCAGAATCAGACAATAACCTACAGAGATTTTAAAAATATTGATAATTTGGCACTGGAGACAGAGCTCTCAGCAATCCCCTGGAGCCGTATTTTTTACATGCCTACTGCTGATGATCAAATTACTTTCCTGCAAAATAATATAAATTATCTTTACAACAAATACGTCCCAATTAAAGTAAAAAAAATACGTAACAGTGAACATCCATGGTTTTCTGGAGAGATAAAATCACTCATTGAAAGAGAAACTAAGCATATGCCAGGTGGAAAAGATATAAAACAACAGATCTACATGAAATATTCAAAACTTTCAGTAGAACCGTTAATTCAAAAATCAGAGCTGCAAAATCAATATATTATGAGCAAAAATTTTAATCCGCCTTAAACACTAAAAAGAAATGGAAGGAAATTCGATCAATGGGAGTTTTAACTGACAATAAAAAACCCGATAGCACAATAAATGTTGATGAATTAAATTTGAAATTTGCTAACATACCACAACCTGATGCAGATATTGACATGTACAATAATCTCCTTTTAGTGGAACACACTGACAACAACAACAACAGTATAGCTACTGATAGTTCTCCAACTTATAACAACTTGAGAAGCTCTGCCCCTGGTACCTTAAATAATCATCAATTATCACCATGTTTTAATTTCAAACATTTCACCCAGGAAGATGTTGTCGAATCGTTACTTAGCATAAAATCACAAGCAGTGGGCCATGATGGTATTCATTAAAATTTTATTAAGCTTATTCTACCCTATATACTACCTTAAATTACACACACTTTCAATACGATCGTAACTACCTCCAATTACCCTTCAACAACATGCGAAGATTGTCCCGATACCAAATCTGACAATGATTACCGGCCGATTGCGATCTTGCCGTACTTATCGAACATTTTTGAACGTTTAATTCACAACCAGATGAGTAAATATCTTTACGATAACTCTATCCTAACTGATAGACAGTCGGGCTTTAGACCAAAACACAGCTGTATATCTGCCCTGGTTGATGTAACCGAAGAACTGAGAAAAGCAGTTGATGACAACATGGTTTCGTTTCTAGTTTTACTAAATCATTCGAAAGCGTTCGATACCGTGGAACAATCGATTTTGTGTCTCAAGCACAGATATATGTGCAATTTCTTAACAACAGCCGCAAATCTAATATACTCCTACTTAGTTGACAGTATATCAAGGAAATAATGCTTCAAAGACATGTTTTATTACGAGAGGAGTTCCGCAGGGATCGATACTTGGTCCGCTTTTATACTCAATATACTCTAATGATTTGCCATCTAAACTCAATTTCTGTGGTATTCAAATGTATGCAGATGACGTGCAACTTTATATAAGTTGCAAACCGTCCAATATTATAGACTGCATTTGTAAGCTAAACCAAGATCTTGAAAACATTAGCAGATGGGCGGCTGCTAATGGCTTGTGCTTAAATGCCAATAAATCGAAAGCTATGGTAATTGGTAAAAAATACTTTATCCCTTCTTCTTTGCCACCAATTCAACTCTTGAATTAGTTAACACCGCTAAAAAGCTTGGTGTTATCTTTAACACCAAACTTGATTGGTCTGACCACATAAAAATTATATGTGGTAGAACTTTGCAATGCTAAGAAATCTATGGAGAACACAATACACCCCTATGGAGGTTAGAATGCTTCTGGCAAAAACATACTTGCTGACAACGCTCCTCTACGGTTGCGAACTTATATATGGGTGTGACACGATCAGCATGCACAGACTCAAAGTAACATTTAATAACATTGCAAGATACGTATTTGCAATTCAACGCTTTGACAGAATTTGAGAGTTCTCTAGAAAAATTTATAATATATCCTTCGAAAGCCTTTTAAAATGTCGTACCTTGGAGTTTCTACATAAAATTATATATACTAAACAACCAGAATACCTATTTCAGAGATTAGGATTTTCAATATCGGCTAGAGGCAAAAAGATGACACTATTCGCTATCGTGGACTCATATCAACAAGGCATTTTTATATTAACGCTATTCGTCTTTGGGCCAAATGACTTCCCAATATCCAAACAATTAGTAATGCAATGCAATTTAGAACTGCCATTTACAAACGTTTCGATTAAATTTTTTTTTTTTTTTTTGCTTTTCATAAGTTTGTTATTTAAATTCTTATTTAAATTATTAATAATTCATGTTAAACTTGCTTTTTTTGCAATCAATTGCTATGTTACATATCTCATGCTTATGTCTTATTATTATTTTGTTTCCTTTTTAATTATTATATAATTTTATTATTTACATTTATATGTTATCTGAATCACTTTTATTTTACTTTTTAACAAATTATTATTCAAATAACATTGCCATTTGTTTTTTAAAGTTCAAAAAATGATTAACAATTGTAGTAAAAATAAACTACATGGTAGTAAAAAATAAACAAACATTTATTTTTTTAAAGAACAAAAAACAACTGCAAAAAATTAATGTAAAATCATAAAACAGTCATTTGATGTGGGTTGTTTTTTAAAATGAACTACAGGGTCCGCCATCTAACGTTTTTTTTCAACTAGTGCTTATTTCGTGAATGGTAACAATTAGCTAATGTCTGATTTGACAGATAATTAGTTTTATCCTTCCGCTGAACGAATATGGTTGTGTATACGCTTGAACAACGCTGGGAAATATTGCGACATTACTTTGAAAATCATGGTAATGTTGCAGAATGTGTGCTAAAATTGCGTACGGATTTTGGAAGAAGAGAAGCACCGTCAGCTCCGTATGTTCGTTATCTTGTGAAAAAAGTGAAAGAAACTGGCATCCTCATCGATAAACCAAAGCGTGAAAAGCCAAAAACAGTGCGTACACCCGAGAATATTGCTGCTGTGGCAGAAAGCGTGCGTGAAGCGCCATCAACATCAATTCACCGTCGTTCTCAACAATTGAACATTTCGGAGACATCATTGAGACGAATTTTGCATAAAGACCTTGGTATGACGCCATACAAAGTCCAATTGGTTCAGGAGTTGAAGCCAACTGACCATCCAATGCGTTTTCGCTTCAAAATGAGCTTCATCTCTTCAGATGAAGCTCATTTTGATCTTGGCGGGTATGTATACAAGCAATATTGTCGCATTTGGGGCACAGAAAACACAGAAAAACACAATCGACGCTTCAAAGGACAATATTCGTGAAGCCATTGGTGAAATACAGCTGCACACAATCGATAATGTGCTTAAAAATTGGACCGATCGTGTGTGTAGGCTACTGCATGGCCAGCCGAGGCAGCCATTTGAATGAAATTATTTTCCATTATTAACCGGAAGGATTGTACTTTCAAATCAAAAAAGAAATTTGAGTTTATAGCATTTTTTTTTATAGCATTTTCAAAAAAAAAAAAAAAGTTAATTAGCGGACCCTTTACAAGGTTAGTAAAAAATTTAATTTGTTCTACAAATGACTGACAGTTGCATTAAAAATAAAGAAACTGTGTTACAACCCAAACAACTACATATTTTTAAATCAGAAGTTCCTTGAGTGTATGTCTCAGCAAGCGCTTTTTTTTCATTTAAATTTATCTAAAATTCTGATAAGGATATTCGTTAATTTTTCTCTTAAATACCCTTAGACCTTACCGAAAATAGCCGTTTAATTATAAAACTTCGTTCAACAAAAAGGATAATACACCTTTTTTTTAATTCGCGTATGCTTTTCATTTCGACAAAAAACAATAATTTCTCTCTACAATTCAATAACAATAAAAATAGCAAAATGGATCTCTGTTATGAAGAATTCATTTTATTTAAATTGTTTGTCTCGTCAACCAGCCTCCATACAAATGATGTCTGATATAACGAACTTCTTATATCCACAGATTTCATAATACTTCAATTTGCATTTCCCTTTAATTCTGTCCAATTCGACTGAATATATGTAACTGAAACGATTGTCACTAGAACTATGTTAATGTAGTATTTACAAAACAGTTCAAAAGTTTATACGTAATTACCTTCTTGGACATCCAAATGTTTTTTTTTTAAAGTTAATGTGAAAAAAAGCATAACTTTGTTTAATATGTAATATTAAATTCCTGTCGGTGCATGCAAACGATTTCTTAACTCTTTCCAACGTTTTTATCAATTCTGTAAATTGTCACTACTGATTTTAAAACCAACTATCTTTTAAAAAGTCGCCAGATGATGTGTATAAATTATTAGCGAAATCGGATCATTACTTTGTTTACAAATGGAAGCTGAACAAAAAGTGAGGAAAGGAGCTTTTTTTGCCATCGAACATGGATACGGGGGCGGGTGTCGTCGGACCCGGATTTCAGCGTGCTCTGCCCATGGGCAAATATCCCTCCGTTTTTCAGGCTGAGGTCTTCGCTATCTGTATCTGAGGGGAAGAGTGTCTGCGGAGGAGGACACGTGGGGCCACGATCTACATTCTATCTGACAGCCAGGCGGCACTTGGTGCCTTGAGGGCTCAAGATGTGTCGTCTGGTCTGGTTAAGGAACGTATCGACTCTCTAAATCGTCTAGGACTTAACAACTCCTTGACACTTTGCTGGGTTACAGGCCATGAGGGCAAGGAACGGGCTGACTGTTTAGCCAACTGCGGAGCTCATCAACAATTCATTGGCCCGGAACCCTTCTGTGGCGTACCCAATGGGTATGTAAGAGAGAGGCTCAGAAGATAGATGGAGTCGAAGTTTGGGGCCTATTGGGCCAGATCGCCGGGGCAGCGACAGGCTAGGCTGTTTATATCTCCCTCTGGGGAGAGATCTCGAAAACTCTTGTCTATGACGAGGGGCGAACTAAGGACCGTAACGGGTTACCTCACAGGACACTGTGGCCTTAGGTATCAATTGTACAAGCTGGGACGATCCTCTACGGATACGTGCAGGTTTTGTGAATTGGAACCCGAGACCTCTGAGCATGTTCTCTCCAAATGTCCGAGGTTCTCCGACAGGAGGGTGCGTTATTTTGATGGTCGAATAGTGACGCCATCGGACGTTTGGAACTGTTCACCTGGTAGGATAGTTGGCTTCGTAGGGAGCCTGAACCTATAGGGTGTATTCGCTGGCAACACAAAATACCAACTTCTTGTCGCGGTGCATAGTGCCACTATAGTCTAATGTAATCTATTGCAATAAGCTGAGTTTATTTTTGTCCACATAATCCTCGTTAATCGAGTGTTAGGTTTTTTTCTACTAAATTCGTTTCATTTACAAAACAAAAGTTTTTTTCCTAAGAATATTTTTTTTTTATTATTTTTTTTTTATAAACTTCCCTTCACAATTTAAAAGGTGGCGCCAGTTATTCTTCCAATTAGATCCTTTCTCAATTACAATTAGATATTAAATTAAATTACTAATTCACGATATATTTATAATTTAAAAAAAAAAAATTTCTTATTACTGTCCATTTAAGCCTATAACTTAATAGATGGCGCTATTGCCAATTTTCCCAATTGGACTCTTCCAACAATTGCAATTGGATTCTTCCACGAATATCAATTGGATTTTAACTCCCAATTCAAATATATATTTAATATCATAGAAAATAAACATAGTGATTTCAGCGCCATAAATGTCGACGATTTTTTTCTAGCGAAGACACAAACCATATATGGGGAATTGTTTAGATCTTTATTTGTATTTATATACAGTGCAGTTCGCTTTTAACGAACATTAATTAATTAATCATATTTTATTTTGCTTATAAAACCAACATTCTTATTGTTATTTTTACAAAGAATATAGATATATATATATATATATATATATATATCAGTGATGTGCTTCCTCTCAATTTCCAACCACACGGGGTTACAGAAGAAAATGCTGCTTACGCTGCGTCAACACACGTACACTATAAACATCTTCGTATGGCTTTCGATGTGCATATTCGGCTTTTGCTTTGTTCTCACTGAGTTAAAAGAAAACAAATCAATTGTAGTTGAACCATTGTTGAAGCAACACCACGCTGCGGAACACAAATAAAAATACACGTAGAAATATGTTTGATGATGAATGGGAAAATACTTTTTTTTTTTATAGAGAATATGGATGACGATGCACAATGCTTAATTTGTAATAAAATTATAAGTGAAAAATTTTTATTTATTTATTTTTTATTTAAAAACCCTAAACAAACACCAGTGAAATATTCGTATTTTAAATAAAAATATTAATTGACCCAGCAATATCTTTATTTATAGAAATAAGTCTGTAGAAAAAGCATAAAAAGTAACTAAAAACTAGTTAAAAATGACCCCGCAGAAAAAAACCAGTTGAATTAACAGATTTTTAAACTAAATATTGTAGACTTAAAATAGCAAAAATAAACCTGATGAATAGTAACAAAGTAACAAAAACACCTGCTAACATTAGCAAAACTAATTACTAAATATCTGTACCCAAATAAAATCATAAACATTTTGAAAATTTTAAGTTTTTTTTAATGCAATTAAAAATTTTCCGTTATTAAATCAGAAATTTACAATTATTTAGCAAAAATTTCAGTTGGTTTAACAATTTAACCTGTTATTTGCATTTTACAAAATTCGGGCTAAATTTAGCAAAAAAAAAAATGTTAACACAACAGTTTTTGTTTGATATTTTAAGTCTGCAAATATTTAGTTAAAAAATCTCTTAATTCAACTGGTTTTTTCTGCAGAGTCACTTTTATCTAATTTTTAGTACCTTTTTTTTGCTATTTCTACAGACTTATTTCTAGGAGTGTACCAAAATTATATTTGAAATTAATTCTTGTACAGTCATAGAAATGAAAGCTATACTCATAGAAATAAGTCTGTAGAAATAGCAAAAAAAGTTACTAAAAATTAGTTAAAATGCCCTGCTAATTTTAGCCCGAATTTTGTAAAATTTCTATGAGCGCATTTGTACAGCTTTATTTCTATGAGTGTAGCTTTCTTTCTATGCAAAAAATCTATTTTTTAAATTGTAACAAAATTTTTTTCACTTGAGTACACACACTAATATGATACAACGCTAAACTGTTTCTGAGCCATGGTGGTTCCCAGGAGCCCTTGTCCGCTTAAGCCCAAATAGAAAAAAATATATATTTTTTAGTTTCAAAGGGGTTCATATATTAAAAAATATATTTTTATGAAATTCACTTTTTTCAAAAAAAATCTTTTTTCTGCAATTGAAATTTATTATCAGTGTACCGTAGAATAAACTTCGTTTTTTCGCTGCTACACACACAAGTATAAATGCAATAGTATGCGTAAAGAACATCACTGATATATATATATATATTGTTTGCACTTTCCCTGGTTAATGCAAACACCGAGATGGAGGGATCTAAAAATTCGGCACAGCCGAATTTAATCTTTTTTATACCAAATTCGGCATATCAGACTTAAATCCTTCCACTAGTTAACTATACTTTTAAAATTTTAGTGTTTAATTGTGTAAATAATGTTGAAAACGTTGGAAAAATCGATAATAAATGCATATTTTAATAATATTAAATTCATATGTTACTATTTTTAGTACATATTTTATGTACATACACGGTTATAAATGCATTAACTACAATGCAAAATTTGTATTAAAATAATAATAATTACACTGTGCAACAAGAAAATTACAGCCTCAATGGTTCAAATATGGAATAGAAGTAGACAAATGGAAAACGAAATCGCCAAAGGGTTTTACAATTATTTTTTATGGGCTCTTGAATTTGGGATATTTTTAACCATTTTTCAACTAGAAACGAAAATCAAAATATAAATATATTTGTTGAATTATTGTTCCATTGAACTCAATGTCGAAAAATATATTTTTTCACATATTTCAACAACTAGAGCTCTGTTGGCTTTCAGATCTATTTACCGCAAACATCAATTCGATATTATTTAAAATGTTTGAATGTGTAACAGTTTTCTTATGCCCAAGCCGTTCAAAACGCTTGAAAGGAAATTTCATAAGTGTTGCTGTTTTACCTTATTTCGGTTTGATTTCATTGAGACTAGGAAAAATTTAGGCCAAAACTACATTAACTTAATTTTTTTCCTAGGGTTTTTAAGAAATTTTTCACAATGCCAAGACGTGCTAATAAAACTTTATCTTGAGGCACTAACGGTTCTAGAAAGAGATTCCATTTATGTGTTTTGAATACTGGTTACCTTTATGGCGATAGCAAAAATTTCAAGATCCCTTTTACATCGAAAAGACCTCGAACCATATAGTTTAAAATCTTTTTGTTTGTTATGAGTGAACATAATGGCAACTAAGAATTTCTAATTACAATTAAGCTCCTTAAACACATATTTTTAAAATAAAATTACATATTTCATAAAAGAGAAATAACATTTTTTTTCAATCGATTTTATTTTTTATACAATATATATTTATATATATGTATATATAACTCGTATATATATATAACTCGTATATTTACGAAAGCGGCACTGATTACATATCATACGAAATATTTTTCAATTATATGGTATGTGGGCGTGTCAGTTGTGAAATTCCGCCCATTATTCTACCAAAGGTGCATCTTGGTTCAATAATATATTCTAACAAATTTATTATTTTAAAAGATATATAATTGTATCTCCCTGGTGGTCCGTTTGTCTTTTTTTGACTGGGTAAGTTCATAACAAAAAAATTCCCAAATATAAACTAAGATAGAACACAAACTTCATCGAATTTAGGAAAAACTAGAAATTAAAATGCTAATAAGGTAAAGAAGAATGCTTGCTCAAAATATTGTGTAATCCGATTGGTATGTACATAACCATGGAAATTGTATACAGTTTTATTAGTTTTTTTGCTTTTATATATATCTAGATTATTTTAATGTTATTTTTAATTTAACTATTTAAGAAAGTCATGGACAAGCAAAAAAGTTTTTTTTTTTTTTTTTTTGGAGGACCGTTCTATCGGCACCACAAATTATAACTAACCTGGGCCGATATAGGTTAGTGTGCCAGATGTCATATCTTAATATATGTGGCCTGCAGCTTACGGAAAGGAAAAAAGACGATTATTTAGGTGTGGACTGTTATATAGGAACTCTAAACATTTACAATTTTTACCCAAAATGGGTAAACTAACCTTCCAACGCCTCTCCGCAATAAAATACCGAACTCGGGCAAGCAACTGAAAACATTTTTTTACACTTAAAAATGATTGCAGCATATTGATAAAAAATTGTTGCTTAAAACACTAAAGTTTATTTTGCTCATATTTTGTTATTTTCTATTATAAATTAATATATTTTAATTTTATCTTTAAACTTTTAAATTTCTGCAACATATTTTCACTTGCTCAACAAATAAAAAGAGAGTAGATTGTAAAATTTGGTACACTGATTAGTGTACCAAATTTTATAAAAATATCTTAATATTTGCAATATGTCTTAAAATCAAATCTTAAATTTCAATTCATATACAATATCGTCAAATTACTCAAAAATTAAAATTAAAACAAATAATTTTTTTTTTAAAACTACTCCATAAACATAGTTTTAATGCGATTTTCGGTCTTAATACAAGATAACAAAATGGTCGCAAAATTGTAAACTAGTAAAATGTGACACATATGGCAAACCTTATAATAATTTGTTATTACCTTTTACATTACCTTAAAACATAAAACAATAACTTACCGATCATCAATAACATAGTGCATGACGTACAAACGTAAAGTAGTAATTACTTTTTATTTTAAAATCTATTTATAGACACATTACTTTGTGATTTTTTGTAAGCATTAGGGCAAGGTATCGTATATATTTTTTAAACAATCAAAATATTTTAACCGATAAAAATATTTCGGTTAAAAACTTAATTATGCATTGTAAGTTATATACTTGGGTCTTCCCTATAGCAACATTGATAATCATCAGCTGCAGTCCTTCCGATTTGCATGAAACTTGGTACAGTGGAGCACGGCTATTACGAACTCGTAGTGACCTGGCAATTTAGGTAGTTATAAGCGAAGTTCGCTATAAGCCCTTCTAGGGGATCGCGGAATATCGAACATTTTTGTACCATTTTTCGCGGTCGGAAATAGATTTTTATTGTGTGGTTAAAAAAACTATTTTAAACAGATTTTTAAAAACTGTAAAAAAAAAAGTTTTTTTTTTTACTAATAATAGAATGCAGAGTTATCATTTCATATAAATACATCTGTTGTTGCTCTTTAGGAAAACGGACACTAAATCAAAGTTTTTGACCACCGACCGCATGTGGAAGGAGTTGAAATTTAAAAAAAATAATTACGCCATTTTTGTATTGATACCAAAACCGTAAAATAGTGATGTTATCTGAAAATATAAATTTTCGTAGCGATCACTAATACAAATACTTGTTATCTTCCTTTTATTTACAGAAGAGAACATTGGAAATTCTCGTGACTGTTCGTTTGAAGCCATGATTGCGAAGCAAACTAAAGGAAAGGGAGTTGATTTCGTTTTAAATTCACTGTCGGAGGATAAATTGAAGGCATCATTGCGTTGCTTAGCACCAAAAGGTCATTTTCTTGAAATTGGTAAATTTGATATGGCCAATGACAGCAGCATTGGCTTGGGCGTATTTTTCCAAGGGCAGAGTTTCCATGCTGTACTTGCCGACAAACTGGGAGAATATGGTTCTGAATTAATGGAAGTGAGTATTATTGTTATTCATTCAGCTTTCTGAGAAAAATTATTTATTAATATTGAATCAATATAATAGAAAAAATATTGAGTCAATATTATTGATTTAATGGTTTGGTAAAAGCTCCATTAGTCTTTGCGTTACGCAACGTTTCTGTAAGGTTTCGTTTCAGATGGCTGTTTTGAGTAGTGTTTTTTTTATTGTTTTGTCTCTTCCGTAACAACACACGAAAATTCAAACAGGCTCATTTTTAAATTAAAATTTATTTCCAAAAAGCTTTTTATTTGAAATTCTTGAAAATTGTAGTTTCTCATACAAAAATTCTTTAAAAACAAAAATTCGAAATTACAAAAAAATCAACAATAAGGTGTTTGTTAGTGTCAGACCGAATACTTGGGCAAGAAAATGCTTTTTGGAGTTCTTCGGTATTTTAAAACATTATGGAAAAATTTGTCAAATGTAAAAATGTTTTTTTATCAAAAATTTTTTAACTTCAAAATATTTCTTTGGCATAGGTTCAAAATATTCTGATATTTATCAAGCTTCAACAGAGAGAGAGAATTTTAATAAACGAAAAATAATTAAAATTTCCAGTACAAAAATTTTCTCAAAATTTATGAAAAGCTACATACCTTTTATGAAACTTGTTTTTTAAAATTAGTTCTTTATTGAGATGATAAAACTTTTAATAAATAAAATAATATTTGTCATAAAATCTTATAAAATTTTTCATTAGTTTAATGAAAAGTTCCAATAAACGAGTTTCAGTGCAACTTCATTGGTTCTAAGCAAAAAAAATCTATGTACTATTAAATATATCGAATATCCAATAAAGGCATTATTTGTCCAAGTTAATTGGTTAATGGACAATTAATTATATAAAAATCTGTATTTTTCTCAAAAAATCAAAAAAAAAAAAGTTTTCCGTTGATATGTTTTGCAGAATAATTTGAAGATAAATTATACACGAAGAAAATTATAGTGGAATAAAAAAATTAATATGTACAGTGAACTAATGTAACTATTCTTTATAAAGTGAATGAAAATTTTCTTTAAATAAACGAAAAGCTTATTATTATTTTTTATGAAACTAGTTTTTTAATGTAACTTCTTCATTAAGTGAATGAAACTATTAATGAAATGATATTATTCATAAAATTTTATGAAAACTTGCATTAGTTTAATTAAAAGTTTCAATGGACAGGTTCCAGTTGCTTCTAACGTAGGCGGAATGAAATTGCAACAAATGTTGCGTAGCTCCCAAAAACAAATTAATTATGCTATGAAAATGTTTACTTCAGTTTCGGATCACCACATATTGTCTCATGTTAATTTTATGAAAATCTATCACATTCTGCTTTTTGGCCATTTAAAAAAGAAAAATTGTAATTTTTTGATAATCAA
Source organism: Delia radicum (assembly GCA_021234595.1). Classification (NCBI taxonomy): domain Eukaryota; kingdom Metazoa; phylum Arthropoda; class Insecta; order Diptera; family Anthomyiidae; genus Delia; species Delia radicum. The sequence goes on along the minus strand of CM037851.1, from coordinate 70,667,863 downwards.
TCTATTAGAAGAAATCGAAAACAGTTTCTCTGTTTGTTTAACAGCTTAAAAGTCAATGTGTAGTCTATTGAATAGTCGATATCTAAGTAATAAGAAAAAGTACTAAGAGGATTCCTTGTGCCGGTAAAAAGTGCAATTTAACAGACTTATACATGGGATGCTGACTTAAAAAAGTAATTGCTGCATAAATCGCTAAATCTTACAGGCAGCTTGAAAATGGAAAAACTGTTAAAATGTTCCTTAATTATGGGCGAACACACACAAGATGACGGAAGAATAATCAAGCTGTTTCTAAAACGTAAGAAGTAACCTAAAATCTTAGCTAGTCAAAACATCATTATTGGCAACTAGGAAGATTGGTCATAATTAATCTTAGATGTCAATAAATAGCATTGAAAGCACTTTTTCTGTGGAGATAACTTCACTAATGACAAATTAATAATTCGGACAAAACTTATATTTAAATATCTAAAAATCCAATCAACAATTTTGAAAAGAAACTCAGAAAAATCCCAATATCGAAATTTTCAATAGGTATAAGCAAAAGACTCTGAAAACTGCCTCAAAATTGGATGAATTGGGATAATATGTTTTCATTAAACTAATGCTTTTTTTTAAAGTAAAATTGACTTAAAGTTTGTATTAGAAAAAATGTACAGCGTTTTCCATATTGTTGCAATTTCGTTCCGCAAACATCATGCTAATGTTCATTGATATCATGCAGAGAATTCTCTTAAAGTAGACCGAACAGTTTGGCCTAAAGATATATATATGGGGCGTTTCATTTCAAGTGACCCAACTTTTGAAACCGATGTCTTCCGATCGGGATGAAATTTGCACCAAGTTAGTTAGTTAGTTCTATTGGATAGTAGTTTAGACACAATTTTTCAACAAGATCGGTTAAGAACTCTCTGAGTTAGAGGTGGTCAAAATTTGACATTTTGGCTAAACGAGTGTTTTTGCTCATCTATGTATTACCTATTGTTCCTAGCAAATTTGTCCTAAATAGTTTACATAGCTATTTCTTCAATCTTTCGAAAAAAAATATAAAAAAAAAATTTTTTTTGGAAGCCCATTTGGCACTCTTTTCAAAACCAGTGGATTTGCTCAGGCAAAAGTAACAATCAACCGAATGGCAGAGCGGCTCTCTCCATATCATCAGTACACCGAATTTCATGTATCGTCTAATTTGGAATAATCATTCACTTTATTATTAATTTAATTGTATGTATGTATAAATTTAATCTTACTGTGACGAACCAGAAGCCCACGAGGCAAGAGTTATATGGCACGACAAACAAACATTATTTTCTGTCCATTGCTCGTGAAAAGTTGCAGGTGCTATTCCAAAATATTGCAGATAATTCTGTTGTAATGAATCGGTGAATCTACGTCTATTTGGTTGGGGGACAAAATTGCCACACACGTAACAGAAATTATTTAGATTGTTTACGCACTCAAACTCTAGTTTTCTTTTAGGCATTTTGGTGAACACAGTGAAATATAATTTCAATCAAATTTGTGAGTTCCTATAATATACGAAAATCCGCCACTACGTTTTATAGAAGCTGTCAAGGGTTAGAAGCTGTCAAAACAAAATGTCAGGGGTCTAAGGGAACAGCTGCGTAGGGGTCTAAGGGAACAGCTGCCTATACTGAACAGTAGTTTGGTGATTGAACTCATAAATTGTTGAAAAAAATAAATATTCGGAAAATACGAGATTTGGATCTATTCACTCAATTGCTTATAACTTTGTCATTTTTCGGTCGATTTTCTTCTGGTTGGTCTTAGTTCTTACGTAAAAGTATCATCTTTACGTACATGAAGAGAAACCAGACTTTTTTTTTAACGATTTGTATTTTTCTGTCGGCACAGAATCACAGTAAAAATATGATTTTTTTGAAAATGTACATATTTTCATCGATATATATTTGAACCGCTTTACTAATAAAAGATCCGATTATACATATTTGTTCGTCATCTCAATACCTTGCATTTGGGTACCCAATCGGACATTTATAGCTCGACTCATGATTTGTCAAGTGAAAAAAGGTCGAAAAAATTACAATATCTCAAAAACTGTTCCATAAAAAAATTTAACCTTGATTTTCAAATTCAGCGGAGAAAATACATAAGGAAAATCACCTCTCCTCAAATGCACATTTGCGGTGTAAACTAGTGTTATTGAAAGCAACACAAACACAGCTCCAATTTCGGAAACAGTATACTGCATCCACCCAAATTTATTGCTCCTAGAATTCGAGAATGCTTTGCTGGGATACCTACTATCTTTATACAGCAATAATTTTTCTAATCTCGACTTAAACTAACTAAAAACAATAATGGCATTGATATTTTAAGGATAACGCTATTTTAGATTATTTCGGTAACGGTATTTTAAGGGTAACAATTTTTCAATTACTTCGGTAACGGTATTTTAGTGATAACGCTATTTTAGTTATTCCGGTAACGGCATTTTAAGGAAGTCAATATTATATATATCGGTACAAATAACGTCATTTAAAACAACAAACAAAATGCTACCTTCTAAAATCCCCTTAAATCTAGGGGAGAAACTCTAACTTGAGAACACTGCAAGAAACATAACAGACGGGGTATAATTTTAAACGAAAGTATTGTCTACTAAGGCAATATTAGGCATCCAAAATATTTGATATTTCTCATATTTTATTGTCTGTAACCCGTCCCGAATAATGGGGGGTTAATTTTTTGTGATTTTACGAATAATGTATTATTCTGTGTTTACCTAATCAAATTTAAATTACTTTTCTTTATCGGAAAAATTTGTGGTCTAGAAAATCAAAAATCACATTCAAATGGACATCGAAAAGGATATAATACAACCCTTACCAACTACTGTATTTAAACCGGCTGAGTTGGAGCAGGCATTCCGTTATCTGATGACAGCGAAACATATTGGAAAAGTATTAATCGAAATGCGAGATGATATTAAATCAACAGTTACGCATCCTGTTTCCGCAGTTCCTAAAATTTTCTTTGATGAGAAATTGTCATATGTAATACCAGGTGGTCTAGGAGGCTTTGGCCTGGAAATGGCAGATTGGATGATATTGAGAGGTGCCCGTAAAATAGTTTTGAATTCTAGACGTGGTATATCCGACGATTATCAGAAACTAAGAATTTCGTAAGTATTTTTGGTTTTACATTGAATTATGAACATTTTTTCTTCATGCGCCCCGAATTTTTTATATTTTGCAAACCTTGACTAATACATTGCTATCTGCTAAGCACTTCCATTTTCAGTTTAATCTCGAGTTTTTTTTTTCGTTATAAATTAATTAAAATAAATTGACTATTTAAAACGCATTTAAAAGCTACAATTTATCAGCTTATTATTAGTTTGACCCATGCGACAAAAAATCGTTATCGGTAAAAAGGACAAAGAATGTACATATCGTCACCTAAAATGCAAAAGAGCGTAGCTAACAAAGTTTCCAAAACTGGTTTTATTGAAGGTTATGATTTATATGGCTAAACTAAATGCCTACACAACATTTTATACGATACAAATAGCCGTTTTATATTTATTTTTATTTATTTATTTCTTTTTACTTATAATTAAAATTATAACGAAAATTAATTAAAGCACTAGCTGCTATGGCTATCGGCTTTCAGCCGTTTTATAAATAAACTTCGAATCTTACATGTTTTGGTTTTCGCGCATGTTTTTGGTTGCCCTGTAAAATATTAAAGCAGGGTTTAGTGATTATGAAACACTGGATCGAATAACATTTCGCCACAAAATTGTATTGTTCTATGATTAAAACAATCAGTTTTTTAACGATATTGTTAGAATATCTGTGGACTTTTTTTGCTTCTCCTGTGAAAAAGTAAATATGTTAGTTGCGTCCTTTTGCATTTTAGGTGACGAGATACTTTTTGTACCTAAAGATTCAGTCCGAAAACTATTGGACACTAGTATTAAACTATACTTTTCTAAATGTATAATGTACACTGATAGAATTTTCCTACATACTATTACTGAATATCTTTCATTAAGTTGGATACATTGATTGAATGTATAATTTTCATTAAATTAATGAAAAATTCATTAAGTAAATGTGTTGTAACTTTTGATGTGGATGCTTCAAGTAACTCTACTACACTAACTGATGTTTCTTCATACGATATTTCATCGACTTGTCGGACATTGTGACGATAATTACCTTGTTGCACCGCATTTTCTTTATACTGAACACCCGGAGCCGATTGACACACACTTGCAATGTGGCCCATTTTAGAACATTTCTTACATTTTGACTTATTTTTAAAGTGATAACAATCTATTCTTTCGTGGGACTTACCACATTCGGGACAATATTTAAAATTATTCTTTGTTGAAGTATTTGATTTTGAAAATTCGAAGAACGATGAACTGCATTAACTTCTGTTAGAGTACCAGCTGCACCTTCAATTTCCCTACAAGCATTTGTGGTAGCTTCATAAATTGTACAAATTTGTAATACTTCCTCCAATGATGGATTGGACTTTTGTAGACGTGTTGTTCGCACCTTCTCATGAGGTGTATGAATAACAATCATATCTCTTATTTTGTTATCAATATCAGACTCGTTGCAATTTACATTTTCACATATAAAATTACAATCTAGTTGCTAGAATGTGCTGCTTTTTTATAAAATGGTCATTTAGAGCTCCAATTATATCGTTTTATGGTATTTCTTCAGCTTTGCCATTAAACATTTTCTGCAGCAGTTCCAGTATGTTGCTGCCAACCCAACTCGAAAAACAAGAACGCTTCGTTTCTTCATTAGATATGGAATTTGCTTAAAAAAATTGCTCCATTTGTAGGTGGTAAATTGACCATCTATCTGTTTCAACATTAAACTTTCCAAATAATGGAATTGGAAAACTTTGTTTATTTGTTGACACTACATTTTCCAAAACGACTTTGTTTTGGGCCATGATTTTGCTAATAAACAGATTATTGGATTCTAGAAATTGTTGTAAGACCTGTGTTAGAACGTTGATATCCATCCTCGTCGCCATTTGTATAACGTGGTTAATAAAATCTTATAAAACCAATATAGAAAATAATGAATATTATTTATTGAATGTAAATTGAAAAATTAATAACATAAATTTGAAATGTAACATATAAAACTCGATTTAAAAGAATTTCTAATAATAATGTCAAATATAAAAAAGTGATATTGAACAGAGTTACAACAAAATGCAATTTTCATAAAATGCTTTTGGTTGCTCATTAAAATATGTAATCATTGTTATATACATGTTTTTTGTACACGAAACATTTAGTTACATCAGATTTGAATAGGAGCCTCTTCAACTATTGGAAAACTTTATTTTAATACAAAAGTCTAAATAAGCACATTATTTTGTTTTGGTTATTTATGTCAATCGGTAACGCGGTACTGTTTACATGTGTGTACTAACATGGTTGCGGGTTTAAATTGCTTTCAGGGAAATGACTATTAATTATATGACTATTAATTAAAAAAAAAAAAATAAAAAAAATATGAAGCAAGGAAAAAATATTTTTTTCCTTTATAACTCATTTAATGAAATTTTTTCATTAATTCAATGAAACTTTCTTTGGGGACTTTTAAATGAAAAAAAATTCTTCGTCTTAATAACGGATTTCATTAATACAACGCAGAAAATTATATCAGTGTACGCTGAATCCAAACCTGGTCTTATAATAACACTCCGGCATCAGGCGTTCGAAAGATAAATGCTCCGATTTTTCATCTACCGGGAAACATATTTTTCATAATACTTGTATCGGCACCCTAATACGCTACTCTATCAATTTTTTGATTTTTCGATTTTTGAATTTTTTAGATAACTTATTTAATTACGAATATTTATTGAAATTTAGGTTGTTAACAGGAAAGTTGAGCAGAGTAAAATTTAAAAAAAAATCTAAATTATAAGCAAGTTCAACTGACGATGATTCCAAGAAAAAAACAAGTCATTTAAAAAACTCAAAAATCGATAATAAAAAAAGGGTAAGAGCAGCCGTTACAAGTATTATGAAAAATATATTTTATGGAAGGTAAAAAATCGGACCATTTATATCAAAATGTGATTCTGAGACCAGTAGTGCGATTCACTACGCTTTTTAAACCATAATTTTTTTCGTTTAAAAATGTTAACCACAAAAATAACCATTTTGCTATTCACTAACACTTTAAACGATTTTTTCTGGCGTTTAAAGTCAGCTGTTATTTTTAACAACACAAATTGTGGTTTACTAACAGCAGAGTTATTGGTGTGGTTAATTTTTTTTAGAAGGTTTTATTTATCGTTGTGCCAATATATAAAATAAATATAATGGCTTTGGAGTATTTAGCTTACAATTTATTGGAGAATGAGCCAGTTAATAGTGCTCCTACAGTCAATTTGAATGCACAGAAATATAAAACTGTTTACCGTGGTTAAAAATAAGTTAGTGAATCGCATAGTGGTTAGTGCAAACATCAAAATGTGTGGTTAAAGATAACACCTGCTAAATGTGTTAAAAGTTAGTGAATCGCACTACAGATTTGTATGCAGAGTTTCTTATACCTCTTTTTTTTCCACTCAGGAAATTCTTCTATTAATTAATGAGACGTGAAAATTGAAAGGTGTGGAAAGTTGATGAGCTTCAAACATGATAACACTGTAATTACGCGAGATGAAAATTCTTAGTGCAGTTTTTGCTCGCCACCTGATGAAGAGTTGGTGAGCTTATTGAAGCTTTTTAATTCATAGCCCTGATTAATTATTTTACATCGGTGGGGTTAAGTGCTATGGGCATACCGAAGGCGGGAGCTGCGATACATATAAGGTATAGAAAACACATATATAATATTTTTCTAAATTGTTGTTGTCGTCACCGGGAACCGAACCCTGGACCATCCGTGTAACAGTCCAACGAGCTAACCACTACACCACAACGCCCACATAATACGAGCTATCTATAAAAGGGCTTCGAAATCACAAAGGGGGTATTTACATAGGCCCGTAATCATAGTTCCCACCTAATACCAAATTCACATGAACGAGGTTTTGGTTATCTTCAAGATAATGGCAATATTCCTTTATTATCACGAGATTTTTCAAACAAATTTGTGCTGGCAAAAATTGCTAATGTCCGCAAAATCTTTATTGAAAATTAGTAGATGCAGAAAAAGTTTTGCTAACACTTAGTGGAGTAAAAAAGCCTTGCTAAAAATTTTCAATATTTTTCCTGAATATTAGTAGACTTAAAAAAATAAAAAAAATTGTATAAAAACTATTCTTGACATGAACTAATGTAATATCTAACAAATTATAAATAATTATATATAACATAAATATAATTATTTTTCACCTACTTACAAATGATGTATATGTTGTACAAATGATCGCATATTTTAAAGGAGGGTAAATGCGGTAGATAATTCTAGAAACGAAAAAATAACAAAATATGACATATACAATCCTTTTTTGCAATGAGAAAAAGGAAACATAAAAAACTACCTAAGATGTTTGTCTTTATCTTCAGCTTTAGTCTACTTGTATGTTTGCAATTTGACCACACTACATTATTAATCTTTATAAACATTTAGTTTACAAATACACATTTACGCCCCGTATTCATAAAAAATCTTAATTCATATTTCAAATACAGTTTAGTTAAAACACATTTAAAGCCTTAAAACTGTATTCATAAACGAATATTAGCTTAAAATGCATATTTTAAACCTTGTATAAAAGTTATTATTCTTCTGTGAACATAGTTTATGGCTAAAATTTGTGTTTTACCTAAAACGTTTTTGGAATGCTGTTTAATAATTTTATGAATGCGGGGGTTAATCTGTATTAAATCTTAATAGTTTATTTTGTATTTTATTTAATTAATAGACAATTACTTTCACAAGCCAGTGACAACACAAAATTTAATATGGTTTAATCCACAATTTTGTTTGTGTTATGTATGAAAAACGGATACAATAATCTTTTATGGTTGACATACCACTGTATCTACTATATCTTTGAATGTGATTGTTGTCTACACTATTAATGTACTTATCAGCGCAATTTTTTTTAGCAAAATAAACTAATAAAATATTAGTTCAAAACAGTTAAGTGCTGAATAAGTATAACTAAACTTTTAGCTGAAAACAAAATTTTAGCAAACAATTTGCTGAAAAAGAGTGTACCTGTTTTACATGACGTTTTACTAACTTTTCTACTAACTTGTTTTGTTATTTTACCAAAATCTCTGTTGTTGTGAATTATACACCATTGCAGTGGCGGAGGGGATTGTTTTTCAAAATTTTCGCAAATAAAGCATGGTTGGCAACCGAATCGCATAACCGGCTTAGTAAATTTTATTGACTGTTTTTTATTATCGATAACGGTACTTTATTCGGTATTCCCGCAATGTGATACATGTTCATTAGAGAGTTTTGCCGAAATTATTTTTTTGATTTTTGGAAATCTTAAAGCGGAGTATAAATGTTTATGGTTCGAAAAATTTTAAAGAAATTTTTCTGATTTTTTGAAGTGGTACGGGAACTCTGTGATAGATTTTATAAAAAATAATAGGTTTTGAATCACACACATTTTTATATTTTCTTGTGTTAAGTTTTCACAAAACCAGGTAAATCACTATTCAAGAGAGAGCCTGCTCAACAAACTTATTCATTGATTAAACTATTTGTTTAAGGGTAATTTTGGTGACCTTAAATGTAAACATTCAGAATTTTCCAAATTCAAACCGCATAGGAGTTTGTAGGCAATTTATGAGCCTAAAATATTTTTTTTTTAGATAGGTCTTTAAAATACCTTTCATTTGATATCCAATTAATTCCGTGCAATTTACATACTTTACTTACTCTAAAGTCATGTGATATCGGAAACCGAAACTGATTTTTTTACAATTCGAAAGCGCAAAAGTTTTCATACAAAAGTTGGTTTCTCCAGTCACTTGCTTTTTTGATTTCGAGTAACAAAATATTGTTTATATGTATATATATATATATTGTATAATATTGTTTGTATATAATATTGAAAAATTTCTTTCTACACCCGAAAATTTGCAATAAATCATAAAATTCGTACTTACTGGCTTGTGGGTAGAGAAACAAGCCGATTAAAAAATTTCTTTGGCGGCGGAAAAGCGAATATTTTCGGCGGCGGCTGCTGGTTGGTCTTGCGCCGATTTTTTCTCGACTGAAGAAATTTTTCGGCTGCGCCGCTATTAAACAATGAAACTTAGCCCAAAACAGTTCCAATTAAATTAGCAAAAATATTGCAAGGTGTATGTGCACCTTTGAGAGTGTTAGAGTCATTTCAAAAACCGTTTTCAAACGATTTTTTGCATTGTCGGTTTCGGCTTTTCAAAAAGTTAAATTTTCGAATATCTAATAGCTAGGGCTCGGAACTTCATGTAAATACATGTTTGTTGTCGTTAGTTTTTAAACAATGTTAACCAAATATCTTTGTGAATCAACATATTTGCAAAGAAAAGGCATCGATTTGATAATGCATATTTTGGAATTTTTTGTTGCATATTTTCCTATAAATGCATATTTTCCTATAAATGCATATTTTGCATTAACATGCATATTTTGTATAATTATCACAAATATTAACACTTTAGATTTATTTTTCTTTTGTTTTATTTACATTCTATCAATTGCCATAAGAGTCATTCCATGTCAGACCGTACAATTACACATTTTTTCAAAAAGTTATGTGCATTTGAAAATCGTCAAAATCGTGTAAAGTCATCCGACATGACAACTTTTAAACTGATGTTTTCTAAAACTAGTGAATGGATTTTAAAGTTAGATACATTTTTTTAAAGGTATTTGAACCTTCTTTTTTATTTAATTTCTGTTTTCCACCATCTTCGAACAAGTATACAAATCTGAAAAAAATATTTTCTTACAGCTCAATATTCATATTCCCTGTAAATTTCAGAATGGAAGTCAAATGTATTCTATTTTTTCCGATTTTTACCATTGTAGCATCACGAAAAATTACATTTCGTATGTGAACATTATATTTTCAAGCGTGCTAACGAAAATGTTAATGCATGCATAAATATAAAAATACACGCTAACAAATTTATATTGTTCTTGAGCATTATTTGTTTTGCTTCTTCTATGTACAGTTAGAATTTTTTTGTGTGTTTTACTTGATAATGTGGTACTACAATGGAAAAAAATCGGGAAAAAATAGAATCCACTCGACTTCCATTCTGAAATTTACAGGGAATATTAAGGTTATATTGAGCTTTAAGAAAATATTTTTTTCAGATTTTTCGACTTGTTCGAATTTCATCTTAGACTCAGTTGAAAATTTTGTAGCCAATAACTAATAAATTTTTTCGGTTTATTATTGTTTCGAATTTTGCCAAAAATCTAGGACAATAAAAAAAATTGTTGAATGCGGAAGCATTTTTGATTTAACCATGATTTGAAGTTGAAAACCCTGATATTAAAAGTTAAAGTTATTTTGCGTAGTATTATATATTTAACTTTTAATTGGTTTGGGGGGAGCATACATATATCACCATCAACCCCCTCCTCGGTTCGATACAATTGTATCGAATTAGATTTAATTATATACAATTAAATACAATTTTGTACAATTTGATGTATATTAGATACAATTTCATCCGCATTGTGGCCCCATAAAAATTTTTGCATATTATATATAATTGTATCGAATTAGATATAATTCGATATTATTAGATAAAAGTATATAGAAACAGTTCCTAGTTTATCTTAACAATTATATCAAATTATATCTAATTTCTTAAAAAATCACTGCTCTATTTCAACAATTTAACTCCGAACAGGGTTTTTTTTTTTTATTCTGTAAACTTGTAGTAGACATTTGTAACCGATTATGACCATTAGGCTAGGTCCTTTTTATAAATAAAGAAATTTAATTCAAATTTATAAATTGTTTTGTTTGTAAGGACGCTTAGTACTGCAATAACGTCATACCTCAAAAATTTTGGTTTTTTTTAGAAAACGAGTTTAAAGTTTTCAATTTACTCCCGCCTTGAAGAAAAAAAAAATAACGATAACGATTTCTTTTAAGAGGTGAGTATACAAGATATCAATTCGACTTTTTACACAATATAATACGTAATATAACGAATCAAAAATCATGTTTTTTTGAGTTGTGATGTTCTTGCAGTAAATGAGCGATATGTTAAACTTCTTATGCTAACTAACGTGGATCAAAAAAGAGGTATGTTGCGAGAGAGGTTAACATTTTTTCTTAATTTGCATTAAAAGTACAAAGCGCCAGCGGGATCTAGAACTTAGAAATCTCAACTCTGACATTATATAATTATATCTAAAATCACTACGAACATTATTTTATTATGGCACTACTACATATAATGAAATGTGGCTTTGTAATGGAACATACATATATATATATATATTCATATCAGAATTCTGTCAGAAAATATTCAAAGCGTTGGACCTCATATATTTCTATATCATTTTGTATGGAACAATGTATGCCTTTATAAACAAATATAAAAAAAAAAAAATATTTTTAATGTTGGTTCACATGAAGTCATATGTAATTATATGTACATTTATATTGAATTATATACGAACGCATATACACTGCGTTGTATAACTATTATTACAAAGGATTTATGCTATTTTTTCTAATATTACAAACATTTTTTTAAAACTTATAACTGTTTTTAAGAGTATGATAACTGATCTATTATTGTGCAAAATTTAAGAGATTACTTAATTGATTTAAGAGAAAAATTGTGTAATAATATTTTGTTGGTGTTTCATAACTATAATTACATAACTATAACCGTAAAGAATTATTTTTGTTTTTGCCGAGTGGTTCATATCTAAGTGATTTTGAAAAAGGGAAAAATGTCAGCCTATTTAAAAAGTATCTTAAGTTTTCGGTAAATTGCCGTTCATATGTGGTTGTCACAATTTTTGCAAATAGTAAGAATGCTTATGGTAAAAATAAAACAGGCGGCCAGAAAAAAACTCTTTCTCATCGGTACCGTCGTAAAATAATCAACTCTGCCAGAAACACAATGAAGAGTCTCAATTTCCTTCTATAAAACGAGTAAAGTTTTATGTATTCTTACGCACATTCGGTAAATTTGAACACAAAATGCGTAAAACTATTTTGCGCACACTTTTATATACAGTATTTTTTATCAATTATGTGATTACAATTAAATACATTACGCCTAAAAGTAGTATTATTTTATATACTAAGTTATAATAGTAAAATATATTTTGACATTTTTAAATTGAAAAAAAATAAAGCAAATTAAAAAAAGCTGAAAAAATTTTAAAACTTAAATGTATAAATGTAGTATTTGTGATAGTGAATTAATAAACTTCCTAATGTACCAACAACATTTATACATCCATAAATAGAAACTGAATTTCCAAGTGTTTGAAGCTCAATCGTTGGGAATTCAGACGGTTTTTTATTCAAACGATTAAAAAAAATCGCTAAAATTAAAAAAAAATTGGGAACATTGCTTAAATTGAAAAATTCTTTAAAATTAAAAAAAAAATTAACATGATGAAAATGAAAAAAATCGCTAAAGTTGAAAAAAATCGATATCAATTAAAAAAATCGCTAAGATTTCAAAAATTCGCAAAACTGAAAAAATGCTTAAAATTAAAAAAAAATCGCTTAAATTTAAAAACTACGAAAAAATCCCTAAAATGAAAAAAGTCGTTAACATTGAAAAAAAAATCACCAAAACTTAAAAAAATCGCCAATAATTAGAAAAAAACGCTAAAATTAAAAAAATCGGCAACAAATTATAAAAATAGCTACAAATGAAAAAAAAATTTAAAATTAAAAATAAATTTTTTACTTTTAAATTTTAAAAAATTAACACCAAAAGTTTATTTTTCGATCTTTTATCATAAATTATGATGTGAGCAAGATTATTCAAGTTCAAGATCATTTGTTTTTTGTTAAACAAAAAATCGTGCAATGTTTATTTATTACTCAAAAAAGTTTTCTGTCCGCTAACTTAAAGCAGACTTTATCTACTGACAGGTCCTTACATGTTTCATTTCGCGTCACCGAAAATCATCAGAGAACCAATGTAGAAGGGGTAGAGTATTTTTACCCAAATTTTGAATTAAAAAGATCAACGCTTTACCCGTATTGTACCCGATTACGGCACTATTATGGCTGGATAGTGCAATAGGGATGGTAGCGGAAGAACCATTAAAAGTCAACGGTAGCACCCATAAGCTTCCAGGAAGCCTACGCCTGCTCTTAATCAAAATGGAGTGTCAGGCTCCACTAAGATCTTCTTTGTCCTTACATGCAAAACTAGTCAACAAAAACATGAATATAACGCAAACAGAAATTAATAATCTCCCAGGAGGTCACAGACGTTTGTCAAATCCTCCCGCTTTGGCGGCAAGCTCCACGTGTCTGGGAGGGAGCAATTCATGTTTAGACAGTATTTTAGAAACCTCTTGAGGCCTTATGCTCCACAGGGAGTTAAGCGGAAATGAAGAAGAAGAAGAATACCATAGTCAGAAAGTGTTGTTGTTTACTTAATAAACAATAACAACACAGTGCACAGTGGGATAAATCACAAAATTTGTGGAAATAATTCGGCCATTTCTTAACTTGTGGTCCGATTGTAATGAAATTTGGAACATGCATAAAAGACATAAAATGGAGTTTAAGTTTTGATTTTACACCTTCCAGACCCTTTGGGGGCGGCAAAATGGCTGCCTAAAGTTGGGTACTTTTTTCATAAAAAATTTTGAGTGTTTGGTATTTTTTTGTTTCTCATCCGATTTTTGAAAAATTAACATATTAGTAATCTTCTTGTAAAGATGAACAAAAAACATGCTTACATGTGTGGGTTACCTCCAATAGTTTCCGAGCTATTCCGATTTGAAAATGTGAAATTCCAAATTTTGTCCGACTCAGGTCCAAAATTTTTCGAATATCGGGAGAAAGTTGGGACCAATTTTCATTTTAAAATAAAGGTTATTTAGCCAATAAAATTCTTGATTGAATAAAAAAAAATTAGTTCAATATCTTGTTTCAGTCAAAAATTACATTAGTTTAAAGTAGAAATTAAAAAAAAAGTAGATTTTGGCGATATTTTCCCCAAAAAGCACCAAACTTCTTATCGCTCCAGACAAATATTTTTCTTCTGAACATATAAAGTATGTATACTTTTCTGGAAGGTCTTTTTATATAAATGCGAGTTGTGGTAAAAAAAATTTTGATTTGTAAATACTTTTCCCCCCATCCGCTTCCAAAGTTGCAATATTTTTTAGGTAAATATCAACATTAACTCACAGTTTAAAATTTGTGCACGCCTCCAATTGGGTAGTGAAAACCGGTTTTAGATACTCCAACAGATACCTAATGTAGTGTGTAAGTCATTTCCAATCCCCGCTTTAAATGACGACATGGCAGCAAAAAACGAAAAAAATCCCATTTTTGGAATTTTTTTTTTTATTTTTAGGAATTGTGGGATTGTTTTCAGAAAATCATAAATTCTGACATTTGTTTCGATTTGTTGACCTTAAAGTCTAGTTAAATCCAAAAAATCATTGGATTATGTCTATTAATAAATATTTTATTGAATAGTGAAAATTTTCATTTATGCAAAAACTGAAATTTTTACCTTCATATTTGGATTACCCAAGTTTTTGTTTTACCAAGATGGCTAAATTCAACCTTTTTCAAAAAAATCGCAATCTACAGGCAATTTTCTTTTCAACGATACCAAACACTGGTAAGTTATGTTCATAACTCCTAAACAGAAAATCTTCAAAAGTTAACCCTTATTCATATATTTCTTCTAATGTGTCCTCGTATTCACATCTTACATAATTGGGTCAGGTAAAAAGGGTTTTATGATGTTCTTCATTAATGATATTAAAGGTTTTGTGGGCCCACCCATAGATACGTATTTTATGATTGCTATTTTAAATATACCCTCTCTTTTTATATTTTATGGGCCTTAGTATTTGAAGACCCAGTTACCTGGGTTATGATAGCTAATATTTGTACCTAATATTTGTATATGAATAGGTTTAGTTTTAAGTTCATAAAAAACTCGTCAATCATGGTAATAACAGTAAATCATGAAGCATTGTGCTTAACTTTGTGGGACAACTCAAAACTACAGAGATTTGAAAAGGTTAACGTTGTAGTTGTATCAATTGAATCTTCACATCACACTAAATTGGACACTGCAGAAATATCTAAAATTGACAATTTTATTAAATTATTTGATAAAAAAATGCAGTCCGTTTCCGGCTCTATTCTGAAATTTAAAACAAAATATTATAAGTGGATGAATGATAGCCTGGAGATAAATTTTTCTGCTGTTGGTGCACCCTGTAAGCCTTATAATGATTTGTGTGCAAAATCTAAAAAAAAAAGAACATCGATTACTCTTTCTACGCATTCAAATACAGAAGTTTCTGACACGTTTAAGGAAATGTTAAAAAAAGAAAATCGCCCTAAAGAGGCGTTGCAAATCGCAGATGTTCTTCCAACTGCATCACCAAAACGGCTTAAAAGAATTGTTAAAAGCATCCCCACCCCTTCATCGGATACAGATTTTACAGAAGAAGAAGCAATTGCTCTTATGTTGGAATTAGGGCTAAGCAAAAATAAATATCTTATTTTGAGGAAGGCTTTGATTGATAAAGGACACAAAATTCTGCCCTCATATAACGCAATAAAGGATAAGAAGGATAGTATCTTACCAAAACCTATTGCTGTTAATGAACATGAAGCTTGCATTGAATTGTCTACTCTGCTCGAAAACACAGCATCTAGGATTGTTTCTGACTTTTCTTGAGATCAGCTGGAAAGAGTCAATAATTGCGATGTTGTACTAATGTGCAAGTGGGGATGTGATGGCTTATCAGCCCTTCCTGAATACAAACATGCTTCCGAAGGCCAGAACAAATCAGAATATAAGAGCGTATTCATGTCATCGTTAGTTCCATTAAGAATTCGTTCATATTCTACTACTGAGCCTTCAACAAGTAATGCTTTCGATGATGTATGGATCAATTCAGCACCTGGATCCAAAGCTTTTTGCAGACCCATTGGTTTCGAGTATATAAAAGAGTCAAACTCTACTACTAATAATTTGGTGGATTATATAGAAGCAGAAAAATGTACTTTGGAGCCAATTTGTATTGAGATTGGTGATTACAAGCTAAATATATCTTTTGATTTGAGCCTTACAATGATCGATGGAAAGGTTTGCAATGCCATAATAGACACGCTCTCAACTTGGGAATGCATTATATGCAATGAAAAGAAATCGCAGTTTTCAAATGTTTCCAAAGAAAGGACTATTAATAAAAAAGTATTGGGTTTTGGCATATCCCCCTTACATGCCCGCATTCGGTTCATGGAACACTTCTTACACATAGCATACGATTTAACGTATAAAAGCATAGCAGGAAATGAAACAAAATCAGTAAGAAACAACGAAGAAATGTCAAAAATGAGGGCAGACGAAAAAAGGAGGATACAAGAAGACTTTAAAAGGCAGACAGGCTTAAACATAGATAAACCACTTGCTAGTTGCGGAAGTACAAACGATGGCAATACAGCAAGAAGGTTTTTAGAGATTTTGAAATTACTTCAATAATAACAGGAATTGACAAGGAGTTGCTTCGAAAGATCAACATCATGTTAATGGCAATTAATAGTAAACATAAACTAAATTCCTCAAAATTTGGAGTATATACCGACGAAATAACAAAACTTCTATTATCATTATATCCCTGGAAAGAAATGACACCAACAGTTCATAAGGTATTGTGCCATGGAAAAATCATCATTGAATCAAACATTCTTCCTCTAGGTGAACTAACAGAAGAAGCTCAGGAAGCAAGGAATCGAGATTTCAAACATGCCCAATTGTTCAGTTCCAGAAAATGTTCAAGGCAATCACAGAACGAAGATATTTTCAATAACCTATTACTGTCTTCCGATCCCGTCCTGTCGTCAATGAGAAAACGATGGATTTCTTATAACACATTGGCATCTGTAAATAATGAAGAATTAAAAGATTTGCTTTATCTGTTAGATATAAATAATGATGTGTCCGATCATTTTGTATTAAATAAAGAAACAACCTAATTTGTTTGTCTTTTTTTTTCATTAATGAAGAACATCATAAACCCCTTTTTACCTGACCCAATTATGTAAGCTGTGAATACGAGGACATTAGAAGAAATATATGAATAAGGGCTAACTTTTGAAGATTTTCTGTTTAGGAGTTATGAACATAACATACCAGTGTTTGGCATCGTTGAAAAGAAAATTACCTGTAGATTGCGATTTTTTTAAAAAATTTTGAATTTAGCCATCTTGGTAAAACAAAAACTTGGGTAATCCAAATATGAAGGTAAAAATTTCAGTTTTTGCTTAAATGAAAATTTTCACTATTCAATAAAATATTTATTAATAGACATAATCCAATCATTTTTTGGATTTAACTAGACTTTAGGGTCAACAAAGCGAAACAAATTTCAGAAATTATGATTTTCTGAAAAACAATCCCACAATTCCTAAAAATAAAAAAAAAATTCCAAAAATGGGATTTTTTTCGTTTTTTGCTGCCATGTCGTCATTTAAAGCGGGGATTGGAAATGACTTACACACTACATTAGGTATCTGTTGGAGTATCTAAAACCGGTTTCCACTACCCAATTGGAGGCGTGCACAAATTTTAACTGTTGTATTTACCTAAAAAATATGGCAACTTTGGAAGCGGATGGGGGGAAAAATATTTACAAATCAAAATTTTTTTACCACAACTCGCATTTATATAAAAAGACCTTCCAGAAAAGTATACATACATGTTTTATATGTTCAGAAGAAAAATATTTGTCTGGAGCGATAAGAAGTTTGGTGCTTTTTGGGGGAAAATATCGCCAAAATTTACTTTTTTTTTTAATTTTTGTAATTTTTGACTGAAACAAGATATTGATATTTTTTTTTATTCAATCAAGAATTTTATTGGCTAAATAACCGTTATTTTAAAACGAAAAGTGGTCCCAATTTTCTCCCGATATTCGAAAAACTTTGGACCTGAGTCGGACAAAATTTGGAATTTCACATTTTCAAATCGGAATATCTCGGAAACTATTGGAGGTAACCCACACATGTATGCATGTTTTTTGTTCATCTTTACAAGAAGATTACTAATATGTTAATTTTTTGAAAATCGGATGAGAAACAAAAAAATGGCAAACACTCAAAATTTTTTATGAAAAAAGTACCCAACTTTGGGCAGCCATTTTGCCGCCCCCAAAGGGTCTGGAAGGTGCAAAATCAAGACTTAAACTCCATTTTATGTCTTTTATGCATGTTCCAAATTTCATTACAATCGGACCACAAGTTAAGAAATAGCCGAATTATTTCCACAAATTTTGTGATTTATCCCACTGTGCAGTGTATTATGACTAGAGATTCTAGCCTATAAACGAACAATGTTTATTAGTTAAAAAATGTTTTATTCTTGATTTGAATTAGTTCAATTCTTCCAACTTTGTTTTTTACTTCTCATCGGGTAAATAAAACAATACGGGTAAAGCGTTGATCTTTTTAATTCAAAATTTTTGTAAAAATATTCTACCCCTTCTACATTGGTTCTCTGATGATTTTAGGTGACGCGAAATATAACATGTAAGGACTGCTTTAAGTTAGCGGACAGAAAACTTTTTTGAGTAATAAATAAACATTGCACGGTGTTTTGTGTAACAAAAAACAAATGATCTTGAACTTGAATAATCTTGCTCACATCATAATTAAAAATAAACGCTAAAATTAAAAAAAAAAAAAAAAAAGCCAAAGTTAAAAATTTAAAAAAAGAAAAATATTGACGAGAAATTGAAAATAGTTGTCCGTTTACATTTATTTTTTGAAGATTTTTCATTTCGGCGATGTTTTCACTTTTTCTAATTTTTTTTTATTTATTTTTTTGGAGATTTGTTTAAATTTTGGCGATTTTGGCAATTCCCAAATTGTAAATCGATTAAATTCTCAATTATTGAATTCGCAATGATTGAATTCCCAACGACTGAATTCCCAACGATTGAATATACAATGATTGAATTAAATGATTGATACAATCGAATGACCTAAAGTGGTGGAATTCTTCACTAGTGAATTCCAAAGAATGAATTCTCTGCGATTGATTAAGAAAACTTTCATTCGATTAAAAAAAAATTGATTTTTTTTTAAGGAATTCAATCAAAATAGAATTCAATCTTCGAAGCTCTGTACAACCACTTATATAGAAATATTTATTATTATACAACACATTACGATAATACAACTCTTAATAAAAATAAATTTTTTGTTTTATTTGAAAATTTTTTGTAAATATACGCATTTTTTGGGGATTTTACGCATATAAAAATTTAGTTTTACGCATTTTTAGGGGTTTTTTGCGCATACAAAAAAGCATTTTTACCCCTTTTATCAGAATATTTACACGTAAAGCATGTATTTTTACGCAAAAATTCAGTAAATTTATTCATTAATTTCTAAATTTAATTACATTTTTACGCACTTGTATAGTAAATTTACAAACTCTTTATTGACCAACTTACACGTTATGTGTGTATTTTTTCTATTTACACACATATAGTAAATTTACAAAACGTATAGTAGGAGTACAGTTTCCTCCCACAAGTTGGGTAAATTTCAACAGAAATTTATTAGAGTACAGATAGTCGCTGAATGTAAGCTAAATGTGTCCAAATCATCCATAAGTAGGCTCTTAAAAGATTAACAGTGAATTACTCGTCAAAACCTGATGTCTGTGCCAAGGTTATTACCGCCAAAAAACTGCTCGACTTGCATACACTAAAAGGAATTTTTCAAACCAATTGGAGAAAGTAAAGTTAATAATGTATTCCTGAATCGCTGTAAATATTTATTATCATTGTGGAGCTGGACACTTTCTTACCACAGTACCCAAGTTAAAAAGTTTCGATGTAGTTATATATTACTTTATACATTTATTTATTTATAATGATATATTGAAAAATATATATTTATATAAAATCATATATAATAATATCTCAAATATATTATTACGTCTTCTTTATATTTCACTATATCGATCTATATATGATTACATATAGCACAAGTAATTGCATATATTTGTAAACCATTGTATCTAATTGAATGTGAATGTATCCCATTATATATAATTTGATACATTTGGATAAGGACAAACTTCAGATTAAATTGTATCGAACCATAATTTAATTAAATTAGATCTAATTGTATTCAATAATGTCTAATTGTATCAGCTTAGATCTTATATGATAAAAAAAGATGTTCTCATTTTTCGGATATAATTAAATGTAACACGAAAATTCACAAAATATTTGTTTTTTACATGGGTAGGAAGGATTCATATAAGTTCAATGGAAGCAAATAAAATTATTCATGAAATATATAAAAGACTCCTCCTAGCCCACAGAAGATCGATTAAGTGGCCAATTTTAATTAATATTATTATTTAATTTTTATTCTGATATTTTTTTTAGACTATGGCAAAGCTATGGTTGTCAAATTATTGTCAACACCTCCGATATTACAACTGAGAATGGCTGTTTAGATCTATTAACACAGTCGATGAAGCTTGGTCCTATTGGTGGAATATGTAACCTGGCGGTCTTGCTGAAAGATGGCATTTTTTCCAACCAAACTATGGAAACTTTCCAACAATCTCTGGCCCCAAAAGCTATGGCAACAAAATACTTGGACAAATTGTCCCGAAAATTGTGTCCTAAATTACATTGCTTTGTAATATTCTCTAGTGTATCATGTGGCCGTGGAAATGCGGGCCAGACTAACTATGGCATGGCAAATTCAATTATGGAACGCATCATTGAAGATCGCGTCGCTGTAGGTCTACCCGGAAAAGCAATTCAATGGGGTGCTGTGGGAGAAGTTGGTTTAGTTGCTGCTATGGCCGAGGGAAAAATAGACATCAACATAGGCGGAACTTTACAGCAACGTATAAGCTCATGCCTGGATGTACTTGATACACTAATGGCATCACCTGATCCAATTGTCTCAAGTATGGTGGTGGCTGAAAAGAAAATTGTAGCAGAGGGTCAGACGGCTTTGCAGTATGTTATGAATACACTGTCAATATTGGACATAAAGTCAGTTTCTGTGAGTACTACTTTGGCTGAACTGGGCATGGACTCATTGATGGGTTGTAGAAATAAAACAAACATTAGAAAGAAGCTACAATATAGTATTGTCTCCCGCCGAATTGCGTTCACTTACCATTGGTCGTTTGAAAGAACTATCAGAGAGTCACAAGACCATAGAAACTATTCCCGAAAATGACAATGAAAGCAATGATGTCGGAGACATTCTTAAGGACCTTTATGGAGAGATAAATTTAACTGATTTTGATCCTAGTGATCTAGTCTCAGTTAACAATGTGGATTCTAATAAAAGTCCAATAATAATTGTTCCTGGAATCGAAGGTCTTTGCAGGTGACATTTGGCACAACATTGGAAAGGAATTAAGGGCACCGTCGTATGTTTTGCAATTTCTGAACAAGTTTCAAGCAGATAATATATATGAAATCGTTGATGTGTCTGTGAATGTAAGTACATCTAAAGTTAAATGTCAATAAATTTGTCTTAAGGCTGAAACATAATTGGCTTTATTAATACAATCAAAAGTGTTAGCCTCATTTTCACAATGGCCCGTTAGCTACTAACTGGGATTTTAAGTGACGCATTTGTTATTATTTTCCATATAAATGTTTAATATATCTCATGTTACTTTCCCTGATTCTGAATTTTTATACAGGAAAAGTAAATTCGATGTATTTTTTTGAATTCATCACAAAGTTTAAATATTTTGAAAAATTGGTCACCCTAGATGTAATAGATGAAAATTTAATCTTAACATGAGCGTTAGGGTTAATAACACATATTGTAGAGGAAAACTTTTTTTTATAAAATGTTGGAAAGGTAGTGAAAATTCAAACGTCTCAAGGTACATCAACATCAATCTTACCTATGATAAATCCAAATCGGAAAAAAAAATTATTTGCATCATTCACCACAGCTTTTAGTATATTTTGCTATATTAATCGACATAAAAGTATCTTTTATTTGAATATAATCATGCCGGTGTTTGTTTCCGGAAATCTTACTGGTATTGCAAGGAATTGAACTTCTTTTTTAGTTTTATCATTACAAACAGCGAATTCATTTTTTTTTAAGATTTTCGTACAATAGTGCAGTAAGTGATCAAAAATTTTAAACTATTTAATGGCTTAAGCTTTTTTTACGAGGTTTCTTTATACGAGGGCGGTTCAATAAGTCCGTGAAATGCAACACTGCTCCCATCAAGTACCTGCTGTTAGTAGACTTCTGTCAAATTTTGAGCAAGTTTCGTCATTTACTTTGCGTTTAACAGCTGTTCAAAACATACAACCTCGTGGATTTTTTTAAAAAATGGAAAAAAGTGAATTTCGCGTGCTCATTAAACATTATTTTTTGCGAAAAAAAACCGTCAATCGAACCAAGGAAAAGCTTGATAATTACTATGGGGACTCTGTACCATCGATTTCAATGGTAAAAAAGTGGTTTACTGACTTTCGTTGTGGTCGCACAAATACAAATGAAGCTGAACGTTCTGGACGGCCAATTGAGGTCAATACACCCGAAATGTCGAAAAATTAACGATATGGTGTTGGCCGGTAGAAGAGTAAAAGTGCGTGAGATTGTTGATACCATAGGCATTTCATATGGCAGTGTGGTTTCGATTTTAAATGATCAGTTGGGTCTAAGAAAGCTGTCTGCAAGATGGGAGCCTCATTTGCCCTCAATTGACCATAAACGTAATCGTGGCCAATAAGGTAATGGCAACAGTTTTTTGGGATGCACGCTGGATAATCCACATCGATTACCTTCAAAAGGGAAAAACAATAAACGGCGACTTATTGGACCGATTTAACTAGGATTTAAAAAAAAAACGACCCCATATGGCCAAGAAATACCTATTCTATGGACATGGAAAAATCCTATTTTTGGAAGGGATACAGAAATTGCAGAAACGTCGGAATGAGTGTTTTGAGCTAAAAGGACATTATGTTGAAAAATACATTTTTTTTTTTGCAAAAACAAACTGTGTTTCATTCAAAAAGTCACGGACTTATTGATCCGCCTTTCTTATGGTTGCTTAAATATGTGCAATACTAAAATTTGATTTATATGTATTGATATTTTTTCATTGAAAAAGAACCTAGAAAGAAGCTTTAAAAACATTAATGGTGAAAGATAAATGCTGAGAAAGTATCTGGTTTGTATATTTAGGGGTGTAGATTAGAAATTAAACAACTAAATTTTCTATTAAAAAGAAAAAAAATAAAGAAGTTTGTGAAAATATTAAAAATTAAACGAACGAAAACAATTTTAAATATAGTAAATAAAAAAAATCTAAGAAGGAGAAAGAAATCATTCTCGCAGTTCCAACTTTTAAGACAATCAATAAAACTATTTAATTTAATAACGATTTGTGTTCAATTTTTTCATAGTAAAATTTTACACTCATACAAATAAGTCTGTAAAGATATCAGAAAAAGTTACTAAAAACTAGTTAGAATACCGTTGCAGAAAAAAGCAGTAAAATCAGCAGGATCTTTTTGCTAAATATTAGTAAAACAAAAACAGCCAACAAAAACTGTAAATTCTACTAAATTTTGGTTAAATTTCTAGGTGTTTGCATGAAAACTAAGCGCCATTAAATTTGATTGTTTATATTTACAAAACTGTCCTCAAAAACAAAAACGACTTGCGAATTTATCATAGATTTAAAATCTTCTTAAAAAGTTAAAATGCTCTAATTATCTGTATTTTGGAATTGTAAAACAATATGGTCTTAGTTTTATTCCAAATGAAAATACAACGCGAGCGTATTTTTATAAAAAATTTTATATTTCAATTTTGATTTTATTTTAATAAAATTAAAGTAAAATAAGTGTTAGCATATTCTTTACTAACATTTGTAATATATTATTTTTTGAGTGTACTATTTAGAAAACTTTTTAACATTTTCTTTCGAATTTTGCAACATAAAAGAAAGTCCCAAAAAGTTGTTTTCAAAAATTAATATAAAAAAAGAATGACTTCATTTAAAGTATACTAAACATTTTTACTTTTTTTTTTGGATTCTGTAACATTTTAAAAAAAAATTTATACAGATCATTTAAGACTCATTTATTGCGATTTTAAAAAGCGTTACAGCAAATCCTTTCGTGACTCTATTTAAGTATATTGCTTGCGTGAAACGATCTGGCTCGCAATATAAGCCGGACGATATTTATCGATTACCGATACTGTAGATTGACTGACAACGTGTACAAAACGATCAGTGCTTTGTGAATGGCAAGGAAATTCTGAAATAAATTCTTAATAATATTAATATTTTTTGTATATTATTTTTTACCTGGAATATTAATAATTTCATCAGAATTTTGTAGTTCCAACAAGTATTCTTGTGAATAAAACTGTATACAAGGTGGTTTGAACTTCATTACAATTTATCATGTTTTTGAACGATTCACAATTAAAATTTATTTTAGGCACAGTAAATTGTCGAATTTGTTGGATGGTACGTTCACGTGATTGAAAAATTATGTCGTAGGCTACACGTCTTATGTCCTTGCTCTCATCTGTAACCATTGACAAAATTATATTTTCCGGATGGACGAAAAATCCATTTATCTGCACTGTTCTTTGGACTATGACTTGCATATGTTCTGGTAATTGGCGTATCCATTTAATATACTTAAATAAATGTCGGCTACCATTGATAGCTTGAGGCTGACTTTTTACCAGACACCAAAAAGGAGCGTATACCTTCATAACGAAAACGGCAAGATTTTTCAAATTTTCCGAAGGCACTGTTTCCGTAACATAGAGACGTAAATCTCTTGAAGCTGTTGTCAACCAGCTCGATAAATTGAGTGGGCCAGGTTTCAGACTAGCCAACGTGTCATCGCACACTCCTCTATCAACTGCACGGACCATATCATACAGATATATTGATCGCCTCGTAAACTCCATCCATCAACATTTTCGGGCATTTCGCCCATCTCAATCGGTTGGAAATTCTCAGCGATCTAAAAAAGACAGTAATATAAAAGCGATTTTCGAATAATACATACTAATATAAAAAAAGAATGAAAATAGTTTACCGGAATGTCTTCGCAATTCACCAGTGTTTTTCCAATTACTCCTGGCCAGTTTTGAGGCCCAGATGCGTTTCCCAACAGTTTTTTTTAACAGTGCTGAGAAGGGAAGTTCATTAAAATGAAACAAACACACTAAAGGAGCATATACACGACATGTATTTGTCATCTGACATGTCAAATTTAGCACTGCAAAATACATACATGTCGTGTGTGACCTTTTTAACTTTGCTTCTGTAAAAGTCAGACGCAAAGTCATCTGACAAAATTTCAATTAGAGCGTGCTCTATTTTCTTCTGACAAACCATCTGACATCAGCTGTTTTAAATATGAAACAAAAAGTTGTCATAAATCCATGCCGTGAGAAAACAAACAGCGGCGGTCCCCTATTGACGGAATCATTAGCCGGCTAAAGTTAACATTTTACAATACCAATAAATGTATATACATTTTCCCATTTAATAAAATTATGTACATATATATGTTTATAAAAAGTTTCATAATTATATCCCAAATTGGTATGTCCGCATTTAAAGAAAAATTATTTAAGATGGCTGAACTATTTTGCGGCGCAAAAAAAATTTTTGCTGCGGCAGCATGCCATGTTGAAACCCAGATCGACTTGATTGTTGGCTCCACAGAGAACGGTTTCTTTTCCTCTTTTCTTTTTTTTTTAATTTCGATTTCATTGCAGTTATAATTGAAATTACACTGCACACTGCAATTGCATTATCCTTTGATTCCATTTGACTATCACTTTTAAAAAAAAATTATTTTAATAAAATTTTCGCACTGATCAGCTGTTGAAGAAAAAAAACAGAGACTGTGTCAGAAGCAAAAAACATGTACGTTTGTGACCAAATATTATAAACCTTATGTAAAACAGCAATTTTGACAGACATGCACAATTACATGTGACTTGAAAATTTGACATGTCAGATGACAAATACATGTCGTGTATATGCTCCTTAACCACTGCAATGGTCGTTTCAATTGACGTTCTAATGAGCAAATTGCGCCATTGAACTTACCAGTATTGCAGCTCGTTCCCTCGCAATTAATAGCGACCAGATATTCTAACGACATCCCCTCAGCTTTCAAGAAATTTATAATACCCATAGCAATTCCAATTCCTCTTCCATCTTCAGGTGTGAAGTATCCAATATAAGAAGAATTTGGTTCTTTTACAATGGTAATGTGCTCTTCTATCACTTTGATATTTAGGGGTTCCCCATTAACGAATTTTTGCTTTAATGTTCTTTCTCTTTTGCCATCAAAAGAAATGCATTTAAACAAATCATTGCATTTTATTGAATTTAAAGCTTTGAGTCTAGCTTTACCACGTTCACGACGAATTTTATGCTGGTCAAGCATAATGTCTTGAATGTTTAAATCCTTAAGAAGGGTTGTTGCCAGTAATGCTCCAAAGCGATTTGACACCCCAGCACGATCCAACGCAGCACTAAATGTCGGCAGAGTTATTTCTGTTCTGAGCATGTTTTGTCAATTCTCCTTCACTGCATGTACTGTCAGTTTCCATTAAACAGTAATTACCACCTGAACTAGAGTCTGCATACGGTTCATCATCTAACGATAACAATCTTTCTCCTGACTGATCCACATAAAATTTCCAAACACTCAATGGCATTCTTTTTTCGACCGGACATTCACACGGCACTTTTACTTTTTGAGCGCATTTGCAGGAAGAGATTAATAAGAGCTTGTTCCACTCATCTTCCTTAAAATGCAATCGATTTTTTACGTTATCGCGAAATCGTTTAGTCAAACATACTTTTTTTTACGAATTGACTGTCTGTTTATTATAGGAATATGTGCACTTTGCCATACTTTTACAATGTCATTAATTGCACTGCTGTAAAATTGGAAAGACCGAATCTGCGATTTTTGTTTCGAGCGCGCAAAAATAGGAAATGTTGTAACACATCGCGGTTTGTCTTTAATCTATTTCGGTTTAATTCAACTAACGCGAAAGGCATTTTAATCACGACACAATGAACAATTATTTAAATTTTTTTAGCTTAAACTAAACGATATAGGGAACTGATAAACTTAAATTTGCAGCTTTGTTTTTATGCATGAAATTTTTCATACAGCATACTTTGATTTTATATTTTTGCATTTTTTACTTTCTTTAGTCCTATTTTCATCCATACATGATCTAGAAACTAAATCCGCTATCATATTAGAGTTACCATAAAATTGCATTTATATATATTCCAGAGCACCGTGTAAAATGCATATAATTTGCAAAAATCTAAATTATTTACATACAAAGATGATGTACTTGGCAAAAGAAAAAATGTGATACCCATATTGCCCTATTTAAAACGAAGAGTTACCACCCCTTTGCATTTTTGTCAAAACGCGAACTAGCACGAATTTCAAAAAAAGCTGAGACCCACCCGTATTTAATTAAATCGACTAAAGATTTAAATATGTTAATTTGGCATTTTTATTACAAACAACCCCGAACAAAAAATTCAAAAATCGTTTTTTTTACAGAATATCCTTAAAAAAGGACAAATTGTATATACAGTTGGACGCGCCTTAAAAAACCCTTTTTTATGATACCCATATTGTATATGTTGGTAAGGAAACAGATTCTCAAATTAACAAAACATGCAAAAATAGACCCATTTTCAAAATGGTCCAGCTCACAAGAGGTCAAAGCTGGAGCCGAATTATTTTAAATGTCATCTTAGAAAAGTCCAAGTTTCATTTCTAGGAGGGTACATCGAGGACTTTTTTGGTGAGTAGCTCTACAGCACAGTCAAATTTCGCAATTTTTTTTTATTTCCTGGGATCCCGAAACAAAATTCCCGGGAATAAAATAACTGAAATTTTCGGGACGGGACAACACCTTGTGATATTACCATATTATTAAAAAATATTTAAACCCTTTTTTATTAAAATTCATTAAAAAAATTCTGACCTAAATTAACCCTTAGATGCTCTTGGTGTCAAAATTACCCTTAGTTGAAAAGTATTAGCATAACCATATTATATTATAAAAATTTTCAATCATTTTGACACCAATAGCATCTAAGGGTTAATTTATCTGTTTCTTGATAATTTTAAGGAATGGCTTTGGCCAGTCATGTAAAATTAAAAATATTACACTAAGGGAACTTCTGCTTTTTTTACTACATTTGTGGTTCATTTTTGAACAGTAAAAAACAAATGTCAAATGTTAGTTGAATGTAATGAAATGTTAGTCGTCCTTTCTCCAAGGGAAATTTTATTTATAATATCCAAAGAGTATAAATACTTTTTGTTCAAAAATATCGGGGATTTCATCTCAAGAGATCAAAGTTTAGATAATTATGTCGTAGCATAGGGATGGAACTTCTACCAATTTGAGTCATATTGAGCAGTAGTTGTGACACAAAATTTCAGCGGTATAGGTCAAGGACTCTCCAAATTGGAGGATATTGAGTTCTGAGACTTTCGTCAAATCGCTCTTTTCTGATACATATAACTAGGGCAACCAAAAACAGCTCTAAAAAGTTTTAAGTCTCTGGCGGTCTGTTTAAAGACAAATTGTCTATCTATGACGAACGAAACGAAATTTTCGTAAAATAACGAAAACTTCTTTCTCATGTATTTTTGACGAAAGTAAATCTCCATTTTTATCATTTCGTAGTAGATACGAAAAGATTTTAAGAACGCAATAAATAAAATTACTCCACCAAACTGGGATAATCGTATTGGAAACGCTGTGACCTGCTGTGCCGCCGTCCGGCAGCGCTGCACACTACTCAACTCGCATCTGGAGGGTCGCGTGCTGCGCGGCCGGCACATCAGGTCCTAAAAAAAACTTCCTCCCCATTTTTGTACTTTACATATACCTAAAATATCTCTAGAGGGCGCTACGTATCATGAATTATAAAAAAAAAAAAATTTTTTCAAATCTTGAGGAAATTTTCTTTCATTTGATTATGCACACTTATGTATATGTTTCTACGCATACCGGTTCTTGGGGACGTGAGAGAAATAGAAAAATATTGTTTAATGACCCCCATATATATTTTGTGTTTTTTTATGAACGCCCCATAGAGTAGTGTTTGCCAAATTTTTGATTGATCGTAATTTTCTTGATTTTTATCTGATTTTCATAAAATTAACTCGTTTCTAATCTCCTAAAAAAACATATAAAAAACATCCACGCTTGTGTGTTATGTCTAAAAGTTCCTTAGATATTCCAATTTGACAAATTGGTACGAATCGGGACCAGTTTATGCGAATTACTGGACCAAATCAAGACCAATTTTTTTTTAAATTGTTGGTTATTTAACTAAATACATTTTCTATTTCTGCAATTATGGTGTTCAGAAATGGCGCTGTATTATCGAGAAAGGAGAAATGGTTTTATAAGGGAAATCCAATAGAAATTGTATCTGAATATTGCTATTTAGGAGTCCTACTCACGCCAAGATTAAGTTTTAAAAAGCACTTAGAAATAAGAAATAAATCGGCAAAGAATAGTATAATGTCAACGTGGAATGTATTCTTCTGCAAAAATCATATAGATTTCTCTATGAAATGGAAAATGTTTCAAGCCATTTGCAGAGCAGTTCAAAGTTATGCGGCTCAAATATGGGGCTACTCTCTTTTTGACGAAGTTGATAAATTACAACTGTTCTATGTTAAGAAAATATTTCAATTACCAGACTTTACCCCTACATACGCAGTAATGCTCGAAACAGGGATATTAAATGGACATTTGTACACCCTGGAGCTCCATCTTCGATATGTATACAGAACGCTGTTTGATTACCCAGCAAATAGACTATCCAACCAATTATCATTAAAAGTGCTTGAAAGTAATGTTTTCTGGGCAGAAAGCCTAAATAACCTAGGAACAAGCTATGTTTTGGAACGGAATCTTTCAAACTTAAACGCAGTAAGTTGGTCAAACAATTTTGCAAACCTTTTGAGTCAAATCACAGACGGAAACCGTCAGAAAATGTGGATGAGGTGCTTGCAAAGCGATGCCAGATTATACAAATATTTAGATCATAATAAGGGACATTCTTACTTTAATAACACATACGATCGTAGTAAAATAATGTGGATTTTCCAGGCAAGATGTGGTCTTATAGCTCTAAATACCAGCTTCAACAATATCCAAAGTATATGTACATTATGTAATATGAACGAGCCTGAAGATATCCAACACTTCCTAGGAAAATGCCCTATTCTAAGAGAATATCGAATAAGATTTTTTGGAAAAGTAATTTTATCAGAAAACGAAATAATTAATATATTAAATGATGTAAATCATGACACTTGGGATAAATTAGTTAATTATATTAAAAACGACCTATTATATCGCAAGGCTATAATAAATGAATTTGCTTAATTTCTTCTTTTTTTTTCTTTATTTATTATTTATTTATTTATTAAATGATTTTATAAAAATTGTAAAATTTCAATCAATTCAAACCTCCGACAGACGACTTTTGTCATTGTCGTAAGTTCAATTTCATTAATTTTAAGAAAATGTTGTAAACAAACTTAAATGTATATTTTTGAAATAAAGAACATTTAAGTTTGTTATAATTTTTATTAAAAATAAAAATTATGTTTTTTTCGACCTTTAATTGTGCAATGAAAATGAAAATTATTCAAGTTCGAGGCCATACTCTATATTTCTTCATTAGGATATTGTCTTAACAAATAATCTATAGAGTTTTTTGTTTTCAAATTTATTATTTGACCCTTTCAGGAATGTGTTGATAGATCTATTTCGGGAATTTTCTAGGTTCCCATCATCAGAACACGTTTTGAAAGCGGTAACAATCCCATGCCAAACATCAAACATTCATATGAACTAGTTTACTCACTACATGGGAACTAATATACATATGAGTTTGAAGTTAAAGATTATAACCATTGATCAAAAAAAAAAAATAAATTGAAAACTTGTTTGATGTGCAAGGTCCACCTCTGTAAAAAAGGCAAAGTACCGCCTAGTTTACTTCCCCTGTTTTGTTTACAAACTAAACAAAATATAAAAAGGAGAGAAAAACAAAAAACGTGTATTGAATATCCACCAGAGGTGGATCTTGCACATCAAACAAGTTTTCAATTTATTTTTTGATCAATGGTTATAATCTTTAACTTCAAACTCATACACAGAAAAAACTAAAAACGGGTTTCAATTAAAAATTGTATTGAATCAATTAATATTATAATTGATTTTGCACCTACCACTGAAATGATAGTATTAACTAAAAAAATTGCAGACAGTTTATTAAAACTCTTTCAATTAAAATAATAATAATATCAATTAAAAGAGTTATTCTTTTTCTTTACAACCTCAATTAAAAAGTTACGTTAAATTGATTAAAACTTTAATTGAAACTTGAGAAGAAAACAATGGTAGTTTTAATTGAAAACTCGTATTTTTTATTTTTGTTATATGCCCTCATTAAATAAAAAAAGAAATGTAGGTTTGTAAATTAAATTGACATATTATTTATAATAAAATTAAAGCTTTTTAATATAAAAATGTATTATAAGAAAGCAAATAAAAGTAAAGACAAAATTTTTGTTTTGCTTGTCTTGTCTTGAACTTTTTCTTGTAATTAAATTCTTTTCTTAAAAAAATCACACATAACTTTAAAATGATAGTTTAATGACACTTATACTTATTGAAAATTTAATTATTTACAAAAATAATAGTTTAATTGTCCTTTTTCGATAAGGTTTATTTAAATCCACATATGCACTTTTATTACCACAGATAAAACACGAAACTAAATTAAGTTTTCGTGCGTACACGAATATCTCAAAAAAAAAATGTTGCAAACTCTAGTGAAACAACTACGATTTTGCGTGTATTTGAAATCGGTAAACTATTCAACTTATTAAAAGTTAATCATTTGCGACTTTTTTCTTTTTATTTACAAATTTAATAATATATTGATATAATTAAACCTTTGTTTGATTATTTAATCTAAATAAAATAAAAGAAAATAGTTTGCCAAATTTTTAAAAATTTTGTTTACATGTTGTCAACACTGTATGGATATATTAGAAAATTCAATAAATTTTTTAATTGAATCAATTAAAAAAATTGTTTAAGTTGTTATTGATATTCAAACAATCAATTAATTAGATATTTTTTACCCATAATTTTTTCTGTGTATGTATATGAGTTCTCATGTAGTGAGTAAACTAGTTCATATGAATGTTTGATGTTTGGCATGGGATTGTTACCGCTTTCAAAACGTGTTCTGATGATGGGAACCTAGAAAATTCCCGAAATAAATCTATCAACACATTCCTGATAGGGTCAAATAATAAATTTGGAAACAAAAACTCTATAGATTATTTGTTAGGACAATATCCTAATGAAGAAATATAGAGTATGGCCTCGAACTTGAATAATTTTCATTTTTATTACTAAATGTAATTTTTTTTAAATGACATCAAACGTAATTTCTTTCCCGAAGATACTTAACACTTATATGGTGTGTTTATAACTTCATAACAAGAAATTTTAAGAATTTACCCCTTATTAATATATTTCTAATATTTGTGAAATTAAACAATATTGGTTGAACAAAAATCCAAAAAAAAAGTAAATGTTCAATAAAATATTTATTAATTAGAAATATGAAATTTATGCCAGAATTTTAGATTTACTGTAAGAAATTCCACAATTCAAAAAATTAAATTAAAATTTCCTAAAATAGGATGTTTTAATTTTGCTGTCATGTATGTATACATTCAACGCAGGGATTGAAAGGCACTTATCCATTAAATTAGGTATATTTTGGAGTATCTAAAACCGCTTCCGATACCTAATTAAGGTGTGCTATTTTTGGAAATGTGAGTGAATTTTCTTACACATAGAGAAATAAAGTGCCAACCGAATTTAAAAGTGCATTTTAATGGTAACTACTTATAAATTCAGTAAGTACACACGATATTTAAATTAGAATTCTGAAAATGTTGCGCTTTGCAACTAAAATTCAATTTAATTAAAAGAAGTTTGTTGTGGAAACTAATATTTAGTTGTACCTACCCACTGAAATTCATAATATCCGAATTTGAGTAGGCAAATATCAAAACTTTTATGTGTGTGCTGATGGGAAAGTATATACAAATGAAAGATGGTTTTCAACACATACACAGAAAAAACTAAAAACGGTTTTCAATTAAAAAATTTATTGAATCAAATAATATTTTAATTGATTTTGCAGCTATCACGGCAATGATACTATCAATTAAACCTTTTATTAAAATTGAGAAGGAAAAAAAAGTTATAAATAACTTCTACAAAAAAAAATATGATACTCACAAAAAAGTGTGTGATCCATACGTTGTTGGTACAGTGGCGGACAAAAGTATTCACACAGCAGCAAACTCTATTTTTAATCTTATATATTTTTAAAATGAAACCTACTAGCCGGATATGGTATTCAACAAAATTGTTTATTAAATTATAAATTATTAAAATACAACAAAAAACTTATTCTTAGTATGTTATATTATAAGAAAAAACTAAATATGTAATTCAAAGTATTATTTTAGGCGGACAAAAGTATTCACACAGCTTCAAATGTTTGTACAAAAAATAAAATTTCACATGATTTAATACTTTGTGGAGTAGCCTTTCTTTGCTATGACTTCTTTTAATATTCTTGGCATAGAATGGACCAATTTCTTCGTAACATCAGCTCCAATATTTTGTCATTCTTGCAAGAGAACTTCCTTCAGTTGAGCCTTACTTCTGATATGGCGCTTTTTACTCGTCTGCCCAATTCATGCCAAAGATGTTCGATTGGGCTCATGTCAGGAGATTGCGGTGGAGTTGGGAGAATGTGGGGAACATGATGAATAATCCACATTCGGACGATATTAGCAGTGTGTTTGGGGTCGTTGTCCTGTTGAAAGTAGAGGGTGTCCCCAAGACCTAGCTTCTCGGCGCTTTGTAGTAAGTTTTCCTTTAAAATATTTAAGTATAACCGTTTTATCCATTGTACCATCGATAAAAACAAAGTTACCTACGCCTGATGCAGCCATACAACCGCACACCATAACCCCTCCACTGCCATGCTTGACTGTACTTACTACATTGTTTTTTTTTCAATTTCGGTATTCTGCTTCCTTCAAACTCTTATTCTTCCGTCCGATTGAAAAATATTAAATTTGCTTTCATCGGAGAACAATACGCCGCCCCAGAAGTCTTCAGTTTTATTTTTGTATTCTTTTGCGAAGTTTAAACGCTTTGTTTTATTAACCTTGCTTATTAAAGGTTTTTTCTGGCAACTCGCGAGCTGTAATCGGCACGTTGCTAGGTTCTACGCACAGTTTTTGGGTGGATTTCTTTGGCCAACTCCTCTAAATATTTTGCAGCCAATTCGGTAGTTTTTGGATTCTTTTTTATTTTTCTTATAATATGGGTTTCTTCTCTGGCGGTCAGCTTGGGCGGCCGACCAGTACTAGGGAAACTTGTAAAATCTGAAGACTCCTTATATCTTCTAACAATGCTGGCTACAGTAAATCGGCTTCTTTTTACTATTTCGGCAATTTCTGCATATGACTTACTTTTTTTGTGAAGCTCTAAAATAATTTTTCTTTCCGATTCTGTGGTTTCCTTTTGTTTTCGACCCATTGTACTAAACTAAGCTCGTAAGCAACACTTTACTAATTTAAAACAAAATAAAATATTTGTAACGGTTGTTTTCCACATTCCTTAACAAAAAGTATTGCCATATCAAACAAATATGTTTATATTTATGTATTTTTAGAACTCCAACTCTTTTGTCTCCTTAAGACCGTACTTTGAAATAAATTTTTATTTTTTTTTAAATACAACATGCTTAGTGTTAGTTTTTTGTTGTATTTAAATTATTAATAAGTTAATAAACATTTTTGTTGAATACCTTATACGGCTAATAGCTTTCATTTTAAAAATACAAAGATTTAAAATAAAGTTTGCTGCTGTGTTTTTTGCAAATGCTGAGTCTGATTGTGTGTTTGCTTGTTTTGTTTGTTAACTTTAAATGTACTTCGTATTTTATACGGAAAATTTTCTATTTATGCATACAGTGTATGATATGATATAATATGGTAATTTCGTCTAAAATAAAATATGTATTTATATATTTAAAAGTCAATAAAAATATTTATTGATTCAATTAAATATTTGTTTAGAAACAAATTAAATTCAAATCAAATCTCTAATTAGATATTTTAGGTTAATAATTTTTTCTGTGTATATCTCTAACAAGAAATAATCATCAAATTAAAAAAAAAAAAAAAAAAATTGACTTTGATTCGGTCCCGTTATACGTAAAAACTGGACCTGTAAATTGGAATTTCGAAATTTTAAATGGGAATATTTTTTATATGTTTTACTAGCAGATTAGAAATTTGTTAATTTTATGAAAACCGGATATAAAACAAGTGGAAGCATTAAAGTCCGATGTGCCGAATTTGGTATAAAAAAGATTAAATTCGGCTGTGCCGAATTTTTGGATACCCTCCATCTCGGTGTTTGCATTAACCAGGGAAACTACAAACAATATATACATCTATATTCTTTGTAAAAATGACAATAAGTATGTTGTTTTTATAAGTTAATTAATTAATGTATTTGGGACGAAGAAAAAAATGTTGTATCAATTAAAGTTTCGTTCGTTAAAAGAGAACTGCATTGTATATAAATACAGATAAAGATTTACACAATTTACCATGTGTGGTTTGTGTCTTTGCTATAAAAAAATCGGCGACATTCATGGCGCTCAAATCGCTATATTTAATTT
The DNA here is from genome assembly GCA_021234595.1 of Delia radicum. Classification (NCBI taxonomy): domain Eukaryota; kingdom Metazoa; phylum Arthropoda; class Insecta; order Diptera; family Anthomyiidae; genus Delia; species Delia radicum. Next base: position 70,631,772 of record CM037851.1, on the reverse strand, counting down.
CTATGATATTAAATATACATATATTTGTATTGGGAGCTAAAATCCAATTGATATTGTTAGAAGAATCCAATTGCAATTGTTGGAAGAGTCCAATGGAGAAAATTGGCAATAGCGCCATTTATTAAGTTATAAAGGGATAGGTTTAAAGGGAAGTAATAAGAAAAAAAAAATTTTTAAAAATAATAAATATATTGTGAATTAATAATTTAATTTAATATCTAATTGTAATTGAGAAAGGATCTAATTGGAAGAATAACTGGTGCCACCTATTAAATTGTGAAGGAAAAAAACTTTGGTTTTGTAAATAAAACGATTTTAGTAGAAAAAAAACTTAACACTCGATTAACGAGGGTTATGTGGACAAAAATAAACTCAGCTTAATTTAAATTCAATGTATTTTAAGTATTTTTTGATAAGAATAAAAATCTAACTGAAATCTATGTAATTCTCGGTTAATAAAAAGAATTAGGCAATAATATCAAACTGCGTATCATCAAAATCGAGAATAAAAGCCAAGTTGTATCGCAATAATTAAATGCAGTTTGCTTATAGAACTTGAAATAGGGTAAAAGCAAAAATCGATGTCTCAAAGTAACCAATATTTGTAGAAAATAATATTATCCGGAAATTAAATATTTACATATAATGTAACACTGAAATAATTATTTTTCTATAAAACAAAAACCGAGATTTTAGTAGAACAAAAGCCACAAAATAGGCTTTTAGCAATGTAACGAAAATGAATTTGTATAAAATACAAAAGCACTTAAATTTTAGCGAAAAACATCCTGATTTGATCTAAACATATTAGGAATATTATATTTTAATAATATTAATAAAAACTTTAAATGTTTTTCATCTTATGTTTCACTGAAACACAAATTAATGTTCAAAGTTATTCTGCAGGTTTGTTCTCAATTAAAGAAGTTTTTTTTTTTGGGATAATAGTTGGTTTTAAAATCAGCAGTGACAATTTACCGAATCGATAAAAACGTTGGAAAGAGTTGAGAAATCGTTTGCATGCACTGACAGGAATTTAATATAACATTTTAAACAAAGTTATTCCTTTTTCACACGGACTTTTAAAACAACAAGAAGGTGATTACGTAGAAACTTTTGAACTGTTTTGTAAATAATACATTAACAAAGTGACAATCGTTTCCGTTACATATAATCAGTCGAATTGGACAGAATTAAAGGGAAATGCAAATTGAAGTATTTATGAAATCTGTGGATATAAGAAGCTCGTTATATCAGACATCATTTGTATGGAAGCTTGTTGATGAAACCATAAATTTAAATAAAATGAATTCTTTATAACAAAGATCCATTTTGCAAATGAAAAGCATATGCGAAGTAAAAAAACTTGTATTATCCTTTTTTGTGAAAGAAGTTTTATAAGGAAACGGTTATTTTCGGTAAGGTCTAACGGTATTTAAGAGAACAATTAACGAATAAATGAAAAGAACTGCGTTTGCTGAGACATACATAATGAATTACTAAATACCCGTTTACATTACGACACATATGTTTATACTATACATCACATAAGTAAAACGGAAAGTGTGATAAAATTAAGTTTGTCAAAAAATTAAAAAAGAAAATATTTTGTGTGTTTAGAGTTTTTTCGAGACACAAGAAATTAAAGAAACTGGTATTTTATCAAATTATATAAATCGGACAACTTTACAAAATTGTAAGAATTATTAAATTAAATAAAACAGCTGGTTTTAAATATTAAAAAAAAAATCAACTGGTCATTATGGAAAAGATAAAAGTTAATTGAAATTGTAGACTATAAAGAATTTAAAATGATTTTTAACATCTTCCATAGTTAATTCTTTATTATTTTTCACTTTTTTTTTTTTTTTTTTTATTTAACCAATACTCAGGTTATGCCCCCTACTCATGCAGTGCATTGTATTGATCAGGAAAATAGGGTATGGGACGAAGGAAAGAGGGAGTAGTGCTTGTGGATATTTGATTTAATTTTTTCTAAATTTTAAGTAACAGGAAAGACTTCTGCGGGAAGTTTGTTCCACATACGAATCGTTCGACTAAAAAACAATTTTCTCTGTAATGCGTTTTGCGAAACACGGGACAATCAACTACAAACGGACGTGCTCTACTAGATAAGCGAGTATTACGAATAAAAACTCTTGCTCGAGGAATAAGTTCACTTATCTCAGATGAGCACCTCCCATGGTAATATCGATAGAAAAGTGTCACACAACCCACATTCCGACGATGCTCCAATGAATCAATAGAGTTGGATAAACTACTGTCATTGATAAGCTTCACCGCCCTCCCCTGAACACGGTCCAGAAGCTTCAGAATAGAGACTGAAGCCCCTGCCCATATATGAGAGTTGTATTTCATTTTCGGCCGGATATAGCTGGTATAAATAGTAAGGAGATCGGATGGAGTGAAGTAAGTCTTGCACCGTTTCAGAAAACCAAGACACTTGAATGCCTCTTTCGACACTTGAAATACGTGCTTATTCCAGCGGACATCACACTGTATTTTCATGCCCAGAACATCAGGAGTATCCGATTCCACAATACATATACCATCCATAGCTACAGATGACAATGTTAATTCCACAGCCCGTCTGTTCGTTAACATACAACATTGGATCTTGCGTGCATTAAAATCGACCTTATTCGCGCGACCCCACTCAGAGATTGTAGAAAGGTCTTGATTGAGTGTGTCATTCATGTTCTGCCGCATGCTCTCTATCTCCAAAGAGCTTGGCCCGTGATCGAATGAAAATGAATGACAAATGTTGCTGTCATCTGCAAAAGAGTAGATAGGATTGAAGGTCTGACCAAGAAGGTCGTTAATAAAAATAAGAATAAGGGTAGGAGAAAGAACAGAACCTTGCGGTACCCCTGAATTTAGCTGAAACTCGTTTGATGAGACCCTATCTAAAACAACACGTATAGTGCGGTCTCTGAGAAAACTCGTTATAAATCGAGAGAAGACATTACCGACACCAAAAGCAACTAGCTTAGTCACGAGTGCCCCGTGCCACATGCGATCGAACGCCTTGGAAATATCTAGAGCAACCACTTTACTCTCACCAAGGCTTGGAGTGACCGGCTCCAACGTTCCGATAGAAACGCCAACAGGTCTCCTGTAGATCGACCGCTACGGAAGCCATACTGTCGATGGTAGTTAACCATGGTCTCCATAACTTTGGAGCGTTGTTAGTCGTACCCTTTTTAGGGATTGGCTGGACATTGGCCACCTTCCAGCATGAGGGGAAGACTCCCACACGGTACGAGGAGCTGAAAAGTTTTGCCAATGGAAGTGCCAATGTAACAGAGCACTGTTTTAGCACCAGTGCTGATATGCCCTCCGGCCCCGGTGACTTGTTTACGTTGAGATCCTCAAGAACCCTTTTGACTGCCCGGGCCCGAAAGAAAATGGATTTATTTTGTTTCATTTAAAGTTGTATTTATTTTCAAAATTTTATAAATATGAATATTCGGGCTAGAGATCTGTTTGTTTTGCAAAAAAGAGCATGCCTTGTTTTTTAATATAAAACTTGTTTATTTAAATCTAACACCAACTAAATTTTATAAAATGTAAAAAAAATGTTCTAAAAATATATTAGGTTGGGTTAAGTTTTATTCAATTCTAGTATTTTTTTTTTAATTTTTAACGAAATAATATAAATTTAATAATAGATCCGGCGATTTTGTGAGAATGATAAATAAATAGGTCTTGCTGACATATTAAACTATTGTCAAAAAATCGTCATTTTGGAAGCAAAAATCGTCCAATAGTCATTTCGATATTTTGGGTATTAAATATCGTCAACATGACGATAAATCGTCAAACTTGGCAGCACTGCATGCGATTGCTGCTAAAACATACATACATACCATTTATAAAAACCTACATATCTACAGGGTGGCTGCTCAATATTGCTACATTAAGAAAAGCAAATAACTTTTTTTTCCATACATATAAATATTTTTTATTTTTTTATTTTTTTATTTGAAAAGCAATACATTTTTATTAAGTATTTTTAATGGCATTTAAAAAACAATGTAATTAAAATGACTTCCACGCCCGATGACGTCAGATGCAAGCGAAATTCCGTGTAAATTACAGAGAACATTTCAAGCTTGTTATTTGATTTTGTAAAGGAAAGCAGAACTGTCCGTATTGACTGTCTGGTGATACATATTTGAGCAAAAATATTCCTTGTCGAAACTCTAGAGGAGTGCAGCCTAATGTGCCCCTTAAGTTTGTTTATGCGACAACGCCAGCGTCCAAAGCATTGTAGTGGCGCACAATCAAAATGTTAGTTTCATTGCCCCATTCGTTCATTTTCCTTAAATTGAAAGACGAATCTATGAAACCCAAAAAAAATGGAACCGACTAATAACTCAGAAAAAAAGTTATTACGTTTTTGTTTTGTAGTGGCATTTATCAGCCACCCTGTATTACAAAACAAAAAAACAACAACAATATTTTGTGGTTTTTTTTTTTGTATTTGTACGTGTTTATTATGACCATGGATGGTAAGCGATTCTATGTAGTTATTGGTCCCGGTAACGCTATATTCTTTTATATCGGTAACGGTATTTTAGGGGTAACTATACTTCAGTTGTTTCCGTAACAGGCTTTTAGCGTTAACGGTATTTTATTTATTTCGGTTAACGGTATTTTAGCGGTAACGTTATTTAGATATTTCGGTAACGTTAATTTAGGGAAAAAGATTTTTCAGTTATTTTGGTAACGGCATTTTAAGGGTAACGTTATTTTAGTTATTCAGGTAATGTTAATTAATGCACACCACAATTTTTAGCCCCATTATGCCCGCATTTTAATGACTGGCTAGTTTATGATCATACTTTGGGAAAATATATCTATTTACAGAAGTTTTTTTGTTCAGATCTTGTTAGATTATTTCGGTGACGGTATTTTAAGGTATTGATATTTTAATTATATCGGTAACGGTATTTACGGATAACTGTATTTCAATTATATCGGTAATGGTATTGAGGGATAACGATAGTCAGTTGAAACGTGTTAGAATCGGGAACGGTATTTGAGCGATATTGATAGCCATCCCTGATTGCGTATATTGTTGTGTATAAGCATTGAATGTACGTATGTACGTTAAAATAAATAGAATAATTTAAAATTTGCTCAAAATTTTTAGAGGTCTTCCCACATTTTCACTCACAACTTTTAAACGCGTTAACCGATTTTGATCATTTTCACTAGAACACTGCTCATGATATCAACAAACAATTTGACTGAAAATTAGCCACACCTCTTCTGTATTGGCGGAGTATTTTGGGTTAACACAGACAGAAGGACATGGCTATATCGACTTCTCTATTCATGCTGATCAGGAATATATATAGTTTATGGGGTCCCAGATTTTTTTTAAAATAATGACAAAGATTTGACAAAGTGATATATACCCTCCTGCACTATGGGATGGAGGGTTTAAAAAATACCCCCCCTCCCCCTCATTTTGAAAAATGTCAAATAAGTTTTTTGTATTTTTTTTTTAAGATTGAATTAGAAAAAGCTATCGAAAACATTAAGAAAAAGCTATCGAAAACATTTTGGACAAAATTTTCTAACTACAATAGGTAATTAGTTACATGTATCCAAAAATGGATGTTTGACTAAAATGTCGAACTTCAACTTCCGCCAACTCGGAGAGTCCTTAACCTTGAGCACGCTGAAATTTTGTATAATAAGGGTAGTACCCTATAGGGCTAAACTTGGTAAAAGTTTCATACCGATCCCTAAACGTCGGTTTCAAAATTTCGGCCACTTGGGATGAAATCCCTCATATAAAAAATTCCGCAGTATCTCCTTAAATTTCAATGCTGCACAGCACGGGTTAACTTTATTCAATTTGGCCAAAATGTTTGTCACAGCAGCTTTCACGTTTCTTAAAATTCAATAGTAGTAAGCATAGCCTTGACTTTTTTTGTAAATTGAACTAAATAAGTCTATGGTGGTTTTGGGGCGCTGGCCCACATGGGTTAATGATACCCAAAACATTTTTTTCAACCTTGAGTTATTATTATAAAATAGAACAAAAAATGTACAAAAGAAGCTAATTTTTTACTTTAAATATTTTATGACAATAAATAATCCTTGTTATAACCAAAAAACACAAGTTCGCCGAAATCCGTAAAAATTAAATTGCTGCCCTACCCAAGTGTACCGGTTGATATTTCTTAACTTTTTTACTGTCGCTCCCTAAAATGCATTTAACAATTCAATGAAGTTCATATATCTATTTTTTCCATTTAGCTGAAGAAAATTTTTTAAATTTGCAAATTGAAAATTTGAAAATATTATCCGAAAGCTTATCGACATCCAAAAAAAAAAATATTTTTTATCTCACAATTTATGAGTCCATTAAATAAAAAAATTATGTTGGAGTAATTAATTTCCTAAACGTGTAGGATGTGTGCTCGAATGTTGTGGTCAGAAGGTATTTGGGCACATTAGTGGTCTGGGGCACTTTTTATTACTGGGCTAGTACTTAACCGCTTTTTTGGATTTTTATACCTTTTGGAAACATTATTTTGTCTTTATATCGATTAATTGATCATATAGAATAAAAACTATTACGACATTAAAATTTTTTTGAAAAAAACTGAAAAAAAGTAATTTTTTGCTAATACAAAACAACATTTCAATTTTCAATCGATTTTCGAATTGACTTTTAGTTATCCAATCAGTACCAAACTTTATATTAATAAAATCTTTTTATTGTCAAAGAACCAAACTAGCCCATTCGTTGACTTTAGACCTCATTTTGAAAAATGGCCATACAATGTTGAACACCTCTAATATTCATGTTTAAATAAGACATTGTTCTTAAATATTAGTTTTAAGATATTTTTAGTTTTTACCATGGCAAACTAAACAATTAAGTGGAACATGGTTGGTTAATTCGGTTGCAAAAAAACTTTGTTTTTGCTTAAGATGGAAAATAAAAGTGTCCCATAATTTCGCTTCAATTTTACTGAAATTCGTTAGTAAAAAACTATGGCATGTTTTAGTTTTTGTACTCAATCTAACGTTTAGGAACATAAACTGGTTCGAATACCCAAAAGAAGAACAAGATTATTTAGAAAATCCACCTAAATAATCTATGAAATACAAAGAAAATTGTAACAACTTTAAGATAACATAATTTGATTACGAAGTACATATAACAAAATATGTATGGGATTATATATAAAGCTATATAAAGATATAAGGAATATATATTAACAGTAAAGCGTCACATATAGTTTAATAAAACTTAGCATGGGACCATATATAATCATATCGATCACTACATATATTTGAATTTTTATATGGCTTATGTAGTTTAGTTATGTAAGATTTGGAGAGGCACACTCATAAAAAAAAATTAGTTCAAAAGTTATTTAAATTTTAAATCAGTTATTTAGCTAAAGTTAGGTATTCGTTATCAAATTTCACCTCAAGAACAGTTTTCTTTCTTATTTGAACTAATTTTTTGACCTAAAATTCAGTAATTCCTGATTCTCAAATTTTCAAATTTTGCTAATTAGTTAGTTAAACCCATAATTATTTTCAAACCATTATTTTTTTGTATCTCACTTGTAGATGCCGTTATGTTTTCATATTTTTTGTGTTATAATCATAAAATAGGCTATTTCTAGGAAACTAAGCGAGATAGAGCAAAATCCTTACCTATCAAGTACACTTTGTTATCTACTTATATTCCCGGTAATATATATGAACCTCTATTCAGATCCGGAAAGATCTTTTTAGCAGAAATTTTCTGTTGATTCAGCTAAATTCTTAGTTACTTCTTCTTAGTTACTACAACTGTCAACTCAAATTTAGTTGTTCTAAAATTTAGGTCACCAAAATTTAGCAGACTGTGGTTTTCAACTTTTCTTAAAATTCTGCTGTTGCAAATTCTTGAATTATTTTCTGTTGTCGTAGCTGAATTTTCAACTGTTGTACGGACTTTTTATTATGAGTAAATATTAGGGGCGTTCTATAAACCAAAATGAGATTTTTCGGGAAAGATGGGTTGGGGTTTTCCCTTTCTGTATAAAAATAATATGTATGAAATTTGTTGCCAATAGGCTTAAGAAAAGTCGTGCCTGAAATCGATTGAAAATTAAAACTGTGTTTATATGGGGAAACAATTATTTTTTTTCAGTTTTTGTAAAAACGTTTTAATGACGTAATAATTTTTATTCCAAAATATAAATTAATCGATATAAAGATAAAATTATGTTTTCTAAAAGGTTAAAAAATCCAAAATCGGTTAAGAAATAGCCCAGTAATAAAAAATGCCCCAGGCCACTAAAGTGACAAATACCACTTGACCTAGAAATTCGAGCACACGTCATTAATGTTTTTTAAATTGATTACTGCACATAAATCATAAATTGTGAGATATAAAATAAATTTTTAAGGCTGTCGTTAACCTGACCTAAGGTGACGTCGAAAACGGAAATTTAAATTTTTGCGGATATAACAAATTGTGTTTTATGGTACTAACAAGGCTAATTATTGTGTCAAACTAGCTACTTTTGTACCATTTGTTGTTTTATTTTATTATCATTACCCAAGTTTGAAATAAAAATTTTTTGGACATCAGCGGGATCCCGGGAATGAGTCCCGGGATCCCGCTCGAAAAATAAATAAGTAATAAACTTTTCATATCGAATAATATTTTTTGTACTCAAAATTTCTTATATGACCTACAATTTTTTTAATAAAAATAAGTCTCCTTTATATATATTTCTGTGATTTTTCTCAGAATTTTTAGTTTTTCTCAGAATTTTTTGTTTTCCTTAAGTCTGAGAGAAATAGACATTTTAATACTAATTCCTTCATATCTTAGAGCTTGATTAAAATAATCAGTATACAATACAATTCAAGCTTAAAATAATAAAACAATTCACACAAAATATAAAAGCAAAACAAAATTTAATCAATAGAGTCTGGCCGAAAAGTTTGGCCAAAAACGGCATTTGGACAATAGTTGGTAACTGAAAGTATGTTGCTCAAATGTTTATGATACCAACATTTTTATGAGCGAGCTGGAGTGACGTTAAAATTCTAATTTAAAGTCGAGGTCAAAGATAAACGGTGAAGTTACTGTTGAGGTGAAGTTGACATATTTTGTTCGTTTAAAAAGTTGTTTAAAATGTTAATTGCTACATTAAAAATGTTGAATATTTAACTTTCTTGTTTGAAATTTTATTCATAATAATCCCGGGATTCCCGGAACAAATTCCCGTGATTGGGGGAGCAGAACAATGCGTAGTTTCCCCGGAATCCAGGAAGGCATTCCCTAATTGCAACCTCAATAGTAAGTGCACTGCGGGTCGATTGATCCAAGGTGGAAATTCTGTGATATATGATTGGGGGGCACGTTACAAAACTGGTGAAACCGAAATTGTGATTTACCAAAATTGTTAATTTTGCTGAAATGACCAATCGCGTGACTATTGTAACAGTAACAAATTATTGACAGGTTGGTACCAGATATATCATGTAACAGGAGAAAAAGAATCATAACTTCAAGTCTACTGAAGCAACTAGGGCCGTTGTAGTTGAAGTTGTTACTTATCATTGAACGGGTTAGCAGTGGATGAAAACATGACAATTAGTGCCAAAGGATTCAGTTCCTTGACTGCTACAAAGCGGTCATAACACTGAAGAAATTTAATTTTAATTAAACTTATTTTAAAATTGATTTTGTTGTGCCTTTTTGAAGGGTTTTTGAACAGGAGCTATTACGCACGGTTTTGGGTAAGTTCAGCAACCGGTTCCGGACGGGATTTTTAGCAACCCGTACATAATATGACACAAGGTGAATGAAAAGTGACAGGTAGTTGGTAATTACGTTTCGCATACCCTCCTACACCAGTGCAGTGTAGTATCACAAAACTATTTTATTCAAACTAGCCCTGTAACAGAAAACATTACGCTTAATATGTGACTAGTTTCACATCAAAAAATGTTCTCCAGTTCTTCGATACGTACACCTACACTAGTAACGTGATAATTATTGATATGTTACCCTCGTCAAGTTATTCGCCACGTCGCAAGGTGCTCCAAAGTAGCAAGTACCTGCCACTTTCATATAACAGAACCGAAACTAGGACAGGTTCATGCACTCGTCTATTTCCCGCAGGGTGAATAGTAAAACCCAAATAACAGGTTGCAGAAAAACTTATGCTGTATTACAATAGGTTCTAATTTCTACTCCACAACCGCTTCTTTTTGTATGGAGTTTGTCCTATTTACAACCGGTTCTTTACCTTACATCAAAATGTAAGCGAAGCCTTATATTTTGATTCCCAGGAAGCTGTTTGGGAACCGGTTCTATGCAACGGTGGCAAAAGATGCTGTCCTGGAAAAGATTCTGAGGTAAACAGTTCTAAAAAGTGTTGCTGGGTAAAAATATCTTAAAAATAATAGTTAAATAATGCTTTATTTAATGTGAATATAAACTCCTTTTCTGTGTTCATACTTAAGCTGTTAATATTACACGTGTAAACAAGCTTTTATCAAAATAAAATATTAATAATACACTCAAAAAAAAGGCCGTTAAATTAACAAAAAAGTTAGTTGAGTCAGCAAAATTTTTGCTGGACAATGTACTTCTTCTTTACCAAATTTTGTTGAAATCAGATGGGGTGAGGAAATCAATTGGTTGATTTTATATGTTTTCAGGTTTTAACCAAAACACACTGTAGGCCATAGATGCCCAGTAGTAGCTGATATCAGCAAATTAAACTCACACGTATACTTACGCTCTTTTGTTTGATCGTCAATCAACCAATAGGAAATCAGCATGTTGAGAGGGAGAGACAAACTACACTTGCAGAAAGAATATTTAAAAGATTATCAATTTATTTTACACATGGCGTTTTTAACAGACATTTGTAACATTTTGAATGAGTTAAATTTGAAGCTGCAGGGAAAAGATAATAAAATTTCAGATATGTTTAAAATTCTTTCAGATTTTAAAACTCAGCTATTGCAGCTCAAATTGATTCTGAAGACTTTTCGGACTTTCCGAAAACTTCTGTTATTTACGACAAGGAGAAAATCTTGAAAAAGTTGGAACTTTTGGAAATATTAGAAACGCTTTTTAATAACTTTAATGACAGGTTTAAGGATTTTGAAAATATTCAGCATTTACTGGATATTTTTTAAAACCCTTTTAAATGCGATATATTAAAGTACGAATTTCCAATCCAAACAGAACTTATTATACTTCGAAGTGAAATAGATTTTACTTGCAGCTCAAATTGATTCTGAAGACTTTTCGGACTTTCCGAAAACTTCTGTTATTTACGACAAGGAGAAAATCTTGAAAAAGTTGGAACTTTTGGAAATATTAGAAACGCTTTTTAATAACTTTAATGACAGGTTTAAGGATTTTGAAAATATTCAGCATTTACTGGATATTTTTTAAAACCCTTTTAAATGCGATATATTAAAGTACGAATTTCCAATCCAAACAGAACTTATTATACTTCGAAGTGAAATAGATTTGCCGGATAATTTTAACAATATAGAATTCTGGAAAAATCTGGATGGTACAATATATCCTGAAATAAAGAATATTTCATTGAAGTGTTTATCTTTATTTCCCTCAACGTATCTTTGCGAACATATATTTTCAGATTTGAATTATATTTGCTCAAAAAACGCAATAAGCTGAATTCTTCTAGTTTGAGAAATATACTTTTATTGCGTAACTGCAATAAGAGTATCAACATAGAAGATTTCATTACTTTTTAATTGCAAATTGAACAATGATTAATTGAGTGAAAATTTATAAACACTTCGAAGAATCTTTTTATTTCGAAATATATCACACCCGCCACACATGTGCTTTCGTCGCAATCTCTTTGACGACTAAATAAAATGAATAGCAAATTGTTTTCTTCCAGTGTTATTTCGTCACTCTCACCAATACTACTACCTTGGGCATCTATGCTGTAGGACAGTCATAATACGTAACACTCGTATTTCATACGGGTAAATTTGGGCCAAATACTTTAAAACAAGGTTTTAGTAGAAGTCTATTCAAAATCCTATTATAATAGTTTAATGAACATTTTTTTATATTTTTTTTTTAATTGTGAATGTTGTTTTCTCTTTTTTCAGAATATTGTAAATTTTTTGGAATCTCGCAGAACAAAAACATTTAGAATTGTTGCATATTCATTTGGCACTCTTGTCGCTCATATTATTATAAAAAAACTAGAAGACTTGGGATACACTGGGACCATTGTATACATTGATGGATCACCCCTTTGGATCGAGACCATTGGTTTACGCGTACTAAAACCAAGCAACGCTTTGGACTTAGATAAACAATCAATTCTAACAAGTCTTAAAGTTCTTCTCACCACTGAGGAATACAATGCATGTGAGAAAATAATTATATCACCGGAAAATCGAGAAATTTTGTTCGTTAACTTGCTTCGATATTTGAAGCAGATAAAAAGTGATGAATTCGCAAACACGGCCTACCTATACATTAAGGCACTTGTGTACGTTATGGAAATTATAAAGGACATTGATACATACAAGGCAATACAGATAATACAATCGAAAATATTTTTGATCAAGCCAACTATATTAACTATTGATAAAATTGATTCCGCTTTATGGCTTGAAAAACAGTCACTTTCAACATTATAGAAGAGGAAACTATTGAAGGCAGTCATCACTCAATATTGAAAAATAAAATTTTGCCCGATTTAGTTAATAAATATTTTGAAATATAAGTATAATAATATATTTACATTAGGGATATAACTTTTGTGTGGCGAAAAACTTACAGGCCACCACCTTGTGGACAATATTGTACTGGTAATAAATATCGTTTTTTTTTAAGTCGATTCGAAACAAAAACCTTCCGCATCGAAACCAATTTCTAAAAGACTTTTTTATTAAAAAATTTACTAAAACAGTATATTTCAATATATGTGCGTGCGTTGGAATGGCGGGAAAAACTTTTAATTGATGATAAATAGTATAAGAACTAACAAAAAACTATACAATTCTAAGTGAACTGTTACATTCTTTAAGATATTATATACAAATTTTAATCAAAACTTCATTGCGTTTGGTGCGGGAACTTGTTTAACGATCGCGATAAAGTAAGATCGTGCCTCTTAACATTTCTTCAAGTCCTACACGGGTATGGCATGTAATTTTTGATAAACTTATACAAAATGCAAAAAGTTATAACCCTACTGTAAAAGTCCCAGGAAAATATTTTTCTTAAAATTTGGCATTTTCATCGAAGAATTGGCCTGCCATATGAAGATGGGAACATGCTTTTTTCTATGACAGGTAACTGTTAAATTCATCGATAAAAATGTCAACATTTTGCAGCAATATTCTTTCTGGGTTTATATATATATTAAGGTGTTTTTTTTCAAAAAATGTATTCATCACATAATGAATTGTAAAATAAAGAAAATAACAAGTACAATATCGCTAAAATAATTGCCTTTAAGATATTTTAAAAATTTTATATAAGACGAACCCTAATGAAAACAAAAAACCCACAAATAGGCCGTTTGACCTCTTTGCGAACAACTTCACTTATTTCCATAACAAGGTAAATATCATTTTTAAAGAAAAGTGACAAACAATGTTGCTGAATCGTCAAATTTTATAGCAAAACAATTAGTAAAGTTTTGACTAAAAAAACTAAAAAAAAATAAGAAACCTTGCTAGAAAGCAAAAAAAAACAAGTGGAAGCATTAAAGTCCGATGTGCCGAATTTGGTATAAAAAAAGATTAAATTCTGCTGTGACGAATTTTTGGATACCCTCCATCTCGGTGTTTTCATAAACCGGGGAAAGTGCAAACAATATTAATATCTATATTCTTTGTAAAAATAACAAAAATAATGTTGTTTTTATAAGTAAAACAAAATATGACTGATTGATTAATGTATTTGGGATGTTACAAAAGAAAAAATGTTTAATTAAAGTTTACTAAAATGAATCTGAAATTCTGCATGCTTATAACAGTGGGCATTCAAATGTTATTCTGATTACCTAAAAAAGAACGTGTAGTGAAAAATATATATATTTTTATAGTTCCTTATGATGTTAAAAAAACTGTTTTAAAATTCGCCTGTTGTTTGTCTCTTTGCCTATATAATAATGAAAGAAAGTTACTAAAATATATTTTTGGATCGTTAGAAGAGATGCAATGGATACAAACGCATAAAAACAGTTTCGAATAATCAGAATTTTAGATAAATTTAAGGGAACAAAAATACGCTTGCGGAGACATACATAATGAAATAATTATGAAATGCCAGTTTACATTACAACACATGTGTTTATACTATACATCACATAAGTAAAACGGAAAGTGTGATGAAACTAAGTTTGTCAAAAATTATAAAAGAAAATCTTTCGAGCGTTTAGGGTGTTTTCGAGACACAAAAAATAAAAAAACCGGTATTTCAAATTATGGTTTTTCAGCTCAGTTGCTTGTGCAATTCTCGTTTACGACCCCTAGAATAAGAACCCTAAGAAATTTTACCAAAATTCGATTGGTTTTAACACATCAATACTTTAATTTAGATTATTTTTGTATGTATCAAATAAAAATTAGGGCTTTTAAGGAAAACAAATGCATATAATCAAAAGATTTTAAGATGAAGTATGCACCTTGTATGTCTTAAATAAAAAAGTTCTGAAAGTGAATGTCCTTTAAATTTAATGGGGTTTTTAATAAATGTAATTATAGTGTAAGAGTTTCCTTGCAAATTTATTAAACGTTGAGAATGAAAATAAGTAAAAATAGTGTACGAAAAAAAGTTATGAATTTACATTGTTGAATTCGGGGATTTTGTTCCTGGATATTTTTTGATCTGATAACGATTAATGTGTCTGGCAACTCCGGTTAATGCAGTCAAATAAATAAAGAATTTAACTAAACTATTTTGTTCTACCTTTTTCTAATTGGTGATTTTTGATTTGTTGGGGTTAACAAAAAAAGGTATATGGCAAGCCTGGTATATGGAAAACAAAAGCATACTTTATAAATTAGCTTAACAATTTTTCGAGAGCTTCTCGCATTTGCACTCATAACCAGTGTTGCCAGGTTTGCAAAGCATAAAAACGACAAATTTTCTAGAAAAAATCGTCAAAATCGTCATCATATTTTGAAAAAATCGTCAAAATAAAATATATTTGTTAAAAGAGGGATAAAGTTTTAATAAAAAATAAAATACAATAATGTTATTCACATTTCAAATGTTAACGTGTTATCGTTGTAATATAACATGATTTTTGACACTTCTCTTTGGTTTAAACTTCGAAAATCATTATATTTTACAACGATATTCATATTTATAAAATGTTGAAACAGTGTGCCCCAGTAGGCTAGTTGGTAGCGTGCTGGCTTATCAGTGCGGGGGTCGTGGGTTCGATTCCCACCAGAGGCACTGATCTGTTTTCGCTACAACGCGCCGACGGCCATAGTAGCTAGTGCTCGGTTAGGGTAATAGTATATAACTTGTAATTATATGATTATTAATTAATAAAATAACAAAAATATAATGTTGAAAGATCAAATAAATACAACTTTAAATCAAACAAATTTTACCACTTAAACTGTTAATCACTTATATCTGAATAATTCTGTAAACAACATTTCAGTGGCACAACTTTTTAAATATTAAATTCTTTTACAAAATTCGGAAATTCTTTAACAATAAGTCTGTTCGATTAC
The DNA here is from genome assembly GCA_021234595.1 of Delia radicum. NCBI lineage: Eukaryota > Metazoa > Arthropoda > Insecta > Diptera > Anthomyiidae > Delia > Delia radicum. The sequence continues at coordinate 70,615,995 of CM037851.1, read as the reverse complement.
TTTTCCTGTAAAGTTCAGTAAAAACTACTCAGTAACAAAATTACAAATAGTAAGACAAATTTACAAAAAAGTAAACGAACAGAAAATTTGTAGGAATTATTAAATTAGATAAAATAGCTTGTTTTAAATATTAAAAAAAAAAACAACTGGTCATTATGGAAAAGGAAGACGTTAATTGAAATTATGGACCAAAAATAATTTAAATGTTTGTTAACTTCTTCCATAGTTAATTATTTAATAATTTTCACTTTCAATCCATAAACAATTAAAATTTAATTTAATTTTTGTTTACTAAAAACACACGCATATTTTTTTAGTCATATGTTTTTTTCATCTTACAAATTCTTACTGGCAAAAATGTATCCAATAAAAACTTGTAAGTTCTTTGGCATCAAACTGTCACTTTACTCTCTCTTTTTACCAGTTTTTACTGCGTATTTGTCTAAACGAACACCTTCCAGTAAAAACTTGTACAAATTTTTGTGTTATCGAACAAACTTAATGTTATATTTTTTAATTATTAAATTTTGGCACTTTATTTATATTATTAGGCCTGTTTTTTAAGCACCGGATTTATTTTGGATTTATTTTGTTTCATTTAAAGTTGTATATATATCATCTTTCAACATGAAATATATTCGGGCTAGAGATCTGTTTGTTTCGCCAAAAAAGTCCATGCCGTGTGTTTTAACATGAAAATTTTTTATTTTTATTTAAATCTAACTCCAATTAAATTTTATAAAAATTTAAAAAAATGTTCTAAACATATAAACACAGAAACTAAATTAAGCTAAACCCGTAATGAATTTATAAAAAAATAAATAGGATTTGTATTTTTGCAAAATTGTATTTCACATCATATTAGCATATAAAAGCTAACTATCGATCAAAAAACAATGCTTTTGCTTTCAATTTTTAACGAAATAATATAAATTTAATAATCGAGCCGGCGATTTTATGAGAATGATAAATAAGTAGATCTTGCTGACATATTAAATTATTGTCAAAAATCGTCATTTTGGAAGCAAAAGTCGTCAAATAGTCATTTAGTTATTTTGGGTATTAAATATCATCAAAATGACGACAAATCGTCAAACCTGGCAACTCTGCATGCGATTGCTACTAATTCATACGTATATACATACTGTATACAAAACAAAACAAAAAAAAACAACAATATTTTGTGGGTTTTTTTTTGTTGTTTTTAAGTGTTGATCATGACCATGGATGGTAACCGATTCTATGTGGTTATTGGTCTCAGTAACGCTATTTTCTTTTATTTCGGTAACGGTATTTTAGGGGAAACTATACTTCAGTTATTTCGGTAGCGGGATTTTAGCGTTAACGGTATTTTAGCGTTAACGGTATTTTATTTATTTCGCTAACGGTATTTTAGCGGTAACGATATTTTAGATATTTCGGTAACTTTATTTCAGGGAAAAAGATTTTTCAATTATTTTGGTAACGGCATTTTGAGGGTAACGTTATTTTAGTTATTCGGGTAATGTTAATGCACGCCACAATTTTTAACCGCATTATGCCCGAGTTTAAATGACTGTCTAGTTTATGATCATACTTTGGGAAAATATATCTATTTACAGAAGTTTTTTTGTTCAGATCTTGTTAGATTATTTCGGTAACGGTATTTTAAGGTAACGGTATTTTACGGATAACGGTATTTCAAGAATATCGGCAACGGTATTTAAACGATAACGATAGTCAGTTGGAAGGTGTTAGAATCGTGGACGGTATTTCAGCGATATTGACAGCCATCCCTGCTTGCGTATATTCTTGTGTATAAGCATTGAATGTACGTATGTATGTATGTATGTGTGTATGATGAAATAAATAGTATAATTTAAAATTAGCTTCAAAATTTTTAGAGGTCTTCCCACATTTTCACTCGTAACTTTTGAACGCGTTAACCGATTTTGATCATTTTCACTAGAAAACTGCTCATGATATTAACAAACAATTTGACTGAAAATTAGCAGTACCTCTTCTGTATTGTCGGAGTATTTTGTGTTTCCACAGACAGACGGACGGACAGACGGACATGGCTATATCGACTTCTCTATTCATGCTGATCAAGAATATATATAGTTTATGGGGGTCCCAGAATTTTTTTAAAAGAATTACAAACATTTGACAAAGTGAATATACCCTCCTGCACTATGGGATGGAGGGTATAAAAAAAATGTTTGCTAAATATTAGTAGGCTGAAAAAACTGAAACAATTTGAAGAAATGTTATACTACACTGCGTATCATAAATGTAGCAGGACTACATTTTTCGCCATATTTAAAGTTTAAGAAATTATTTAGTAAAACTTTTTGCAGTTCCTTAAAGTGCTATAAAGGTACTTTAGTTTTTACAAATTCGAACCATAAAGTTTTAAAATTGACGAAACAAGGTCTTTAAAAGTATTTCTTAGTGTTCCCTAACTGTAGCCGTACTTCGGTTGGAACCACTATAACGAGTTCAATTCGATGTTTCGAAAACAGATCTAAATCTTATTTTGTAAAATTAAGTTCCTTATTAATTTTCAAACAAAACACCAGTATTGTAATGAACTCAAAAAAAACGCAAAATTTGAGACCCTTTAGAAAATAACTAAATTTGGATGAAGTTGTGTAAAAAAATAGGCGACCAGACAAATTTATCCGCAGTTTCGGCATAAATAAAATAGTTGAGTTTTTTTAATTGAAAATAGCAATTTTCTCTGCTGAAATCAGCAAAAATATTTACAAAATATTTGTAGACTAAAAACAGCAAAAACAAAATATTTAAACTTAATAGAATGCAAATAAGAGTATATTTTGCTAAAATCAACAAAAAGATTTGCTAAAATTGTAAATTGGAAATTTTTTTTTTCAGAAAGGCAAATTTTTATAAATATTAAAAAAAATCTAAAAAAACTTAAAAATTACACGATTTTTATGATTTTTTTCTACTAATATTTAGCAAATTTTTTGCTTATTTTAGCATATTAATTACAATTAGCCCAAATATAACTGAATATTTGTAGATTCAACAAATTTATTTTTGCTATTCTTATCTTACTAACATTTACCAAAAACAATCTGCTAATTTTAACAGTTTTTCTGCAACGTAATTTTTAACTAACCTGCGTTCTTGTACGGGAAAACAGTTCGCTCAAAATAAGTTTTGTTTATTTTTATACTAAAATTGTTTGCTTCTTTTGCTGCTTCTCCATATTATGTAATAGTAAGCACTTACATCAGCACATTTGTTGTATCTAGAAACAAAAAAAAAATTTATTGACATAGTTTGTTTATATACAAAACTACTTCAATTCAAATTACAAGAAATTGAAAAATTATACACATGTACACACACAAAAATCGTTGCCAAGTAATTAGGAGCATTTCAACTAATAAAGTTTTTTATTCAAACATTCAGGTATGTGACGGAAAACGTAATCGATCCAAATCGATGCAAAACCGATAAAAGTTGTGATGAACAACATAAGTGTCGTTTTCATTTCGGTTTTACTTGAAATCGTATTCTATTTCATGTTCCATATTGTCCCATAGAAATATCGATAAATAGAAAGTGTGACGGAAAACGAAATTCGTTTTTTTTTGCGTTTTTAAAACGTGTAGTCGGGGGTTTACGATTTTAAAACTATCGCATTTTTTTGAAGTTTGTTTGCAATAATTTTTGTTGAAATGTAAGTATAAATATTTAAAATAATATAAAATAGATTTATTTAGAAAATTTTCAGGGGAAAGCACATAAATATTCGACAGGAAGACATGATAATAGAATTTATGGAAAAACATCCTCAATTGGCCAAGGGATTTGCCAAAGTAGATAGAATTGAAATCGAGAAACTTTGGCAGAGCCTTGCAGACGATCTCAATAGTATTGGCCCACCAAGAAAGAAACCAGATGCCTCGAAAAAGGTATTTTTCTGCTGCCTTCCGCGAAAAACCTAAACATTGCTGCCAATTGGATGGTTAAAGGAATCGATGTGGATATAAAGTGTGGACCTATTTTATCCAAATCCATGAAAAAGCTTCTTTGTTAACTCGAAAATATTTAAAGGTCCGCCAAATAACTTTTTTTTTTTTGAAAATGCTATAAAAAAAACTACTGAATATTTTCTCAAATTTCTTTTTTTATTTGAAATTACAATCCTTCCGGTTAATAATGGAAAATAATTTCATTCAAATGGCTGCCTCGGCTGGCCATGCAGTAGCCTACACGATCGGTCCAATTTTTAAGCACATTATCGATTGTGTGCAGCTGTATTTCACCAATGGCTTCACGAATATTATCCTTTAAAGCGTCAATTATCTCTGGCTTGTTGGCGTAACACTTATCTTTGACGGCACCCCACAAATAATAGTCCAACGGTGTCAAATGACAGCTCCGAGGTGGCTAAACGACATCAGCTCTGCGGCTGATAATACGATCTTCAAAAACAGGGCGCAAAACATCGAGTGTAGCTTCGGCTGTGTGGCACGTAGCGCCGTCCTGTTGAAAACAAATGTTGCCAATATCCTCCGTATACACAACCATATTCGTTCAGCGGAAGGATAATACTAATTATCTGTCAAATCAATGTTGTCAATATCCTCCGTATACACAACCATATTCGTTCAACGGAAGGATAATACTAATTATCTGTCAAATCAGACATGAGTTAAGTGTTACCATTCACGAAATAAGCACTAGTTGAAAAAAAAACGTTTGATGGCGGACCCTTTATAAAACTGAAAAATATTTATTAATGCAAATTAGTATTTTTTTTTACTTACACTTTTTCTGTCAAGTTTAATGGGTTAGATGAGTCCCGCAACTTTTTCCGTTCAATATTTTCTTTGTTTTTCTCTTCATTCATCAAAATTAAAGAAGATATTACAACAAAAGCCATTTTTAATGATGTCTGTTTAAAGCAAAAAAAAATAATTTAAACAAATGTGATTGTAAACAAAGCAACAGAGTTGTTTTTATTTAAGAAATACGTAGAATTGAAACAAATATGGAAAATGAAACCGATACGATTTCAATCACACCTAAAATCGATATGTTCGATTTGAGCGTTCGATTTAATTTTAAAACGATTACATTTCTATCACATACCTGATTAAGAAGAAATAAGAAAAAACTTTGTAAAATGTTGCTAGTTTCCACATAATTTTAGAGAAGAAACTTTATTAGTTGAAATACTCCTAATTACTTGGCAAAGATTTTTTGTGTGCACATGTGTAAAATTTTTCAACTTCTTGTAATTTAAATTTAAATAATTTTGTATATAAAACAACCATTTTAATAAAAACAAACAGATGAATTTTTTTTAATTAAAAAAAAAAAATAATTTATAATAACTGTAACAAAACAAATAAACTACAATATTGTGCTCTTAAATTTTTGTGAAACGTTAAATAAATGAATATAATAATTGAATCTAAAAAAATAAATAAAATATTTATTTGAAAAATAAATGCGTATTCATTTATTTTAAACTCAACTGAAAACTTTTTATTGAACTACTAACAGTTAACTACATAATATTCTCAGTGTAGGACCTTTAAAATAACTGCAAGCATATCACTACAAAAGTTTACGCCTGTACCAAAGTAATGACCTTGTAGCAAACCAATTTGTGTTTTTCAAAGAAAATTTAGCAAGTTAACTTGGAAAAGTTAATTTAGCAAATAAATAATATTCGACTTATTTCTACTTTTCATATTTTTATTTGTTTTTAAATTTTTTGCTCCTATAGGCATATTTTCCATCTAAAATAATTACTTGCATAAGAAAAACAAATATTAAAAATTTTTATAGTAGAAAAATCCCGAAAATCACTTATTTACTAAGTAACCTTATTCCAGTTTGCATGCATTTTTTTTCTTTGTAAACTATACAAGAACTTATTTGTTTTTCATTAACGCCATTAAACTTTGGAATTCTCTACCAATTCACTTAAAACGCATATCCAGAACTGACAGTTTTAAAAAAGCAATTCTCGATTATATTTTATATTTTATTCTTATTGTTCTAACAATGCAAATTTTTTTTTTTAAATAAAATAAAAGATGTAAAAAAAAAAATATCACTAGTTCAGTTATACTGAAAGAATCCCTATGGGAAATGAGGAACTTACCAATCCTGTGACTGGTAAAGGGAGGACATACCACTTAACCAGAATGATTATTAACAAGAAAAAGCCAGTTGACCAGAATTTTACCCATTGGAAGCTGATTAGTTTTCGTTTATTTTATACGACATGGGCCATTTGCGATAGTCTTGTGGTATGTCCATCTTTGGTTAGTCCTGTGGCATGCCACTATGTGGTTTAAAGCAGGACAAATGACCCCCTCCTATGACAAGATAATGTTAAAGTTGCCAGTTGTTTACATAGGGAGGGGTTTAGCAGAGGACTGGTCTCTGGCACGAAGGGACCGATCATGTGGCACACGCAGAACCGGTCCCATTCACCATAGGGATTATACTTCATGGTATTACTGAAGCAATTTCCTTAGTTTTTTTTTTTTGTATATTCAATGTAGAATTTTATTATATCCAAGATATTTTTTTAATATTTAGAAATTTTCCATAAACTTTTTTCATAAGGTTTTATAGTTTTATAAAAAATTGTCTCTTCATAAATTAGATGAAAATTCTCTTTAGAGCTATGAAATTATTTCAAAGACTTTTTTTTTTGTTTCTTCATAAAATTTCATAATGTCATAAATTTTCAAACATTTTAAATTTTAGTTTCAAGATTTAATTTTCAAGTGTTCAACATATTTTATAAAGTGAACTTCTATGAAATTGTTTCAAAAATCGTTTGAAGCTGTTCATAGGCTTAGTTCCAATGCATTTTTCAATACATTCATGAACATGAAGAGTCTGAATTGTCTGAAATTGTTTTATAAATTCTATAAACGCTTCATTGTCGGAATGATTCAGTAGTTTTACGAAAGTTTTTATTAGTTATACAAACATTTCATAAACATTGACTTTAAAGAAACCTGTTTCATAGATTCTACGAAAATTTTCAATGGACGAGTTCCAGTGACAGTTTTCATTAAAACTATGAAGAAATTCAATATTGGAGTGCAGATAATTCTCTCAGTGTAGAAGTGTAGTTTTTCACGGAAATGCCCTGCATTTTTCAATGCCGAAATTCCGGAAAATACTTCGGGAATTTCCGGAGATTTTTTTTCTTAATGTTATTAATAAACATAATTTTTTAAAGAGAATAAATTCAGAAATTCAGGGAATTTCCTTTGTAAATATTTGTAGTTGTTTGAGTTGTAATACAGTATCTTTATTTTTAAATGAAAAAAAACAGTAATTTGTAGACCAAATTTTAGCTCTGACTACAATTGTAGTTCATTTAAAAAAACAAATCACATCAAATTACTGTATTATGATTTTACATTCATTTTATACAGTAGTTTTTTTATATTTAAAAAATTATAACAATCATTTTTACTACCATTGTAGTTCATTTTCTGAACAGTAAAAAACAAATGACAATGTTAGTTGTATTTACTGAAATGTGAGTCGTCCTTTTTTCAAGTGAAATTTCATTTGTTTTTGACTACATTTGCAGTGGGGTTTACCTACATAGTATTCCAAGTTTAGCAATGAAAATGCAATCTCAAATTCAAAGTTACTCCATAAGGAATGACTTAAATCTGTTTTAAGGTTCGTGATTAAATACAAAATGAAGAATAAAAAAAAAAAAAAAAAAAAAATTGTTCGAATCTATTTTTTGAAATCGCATCGACTTTTGGTTATAAAATACGGCTATAATGAGCTATCGTACTTAAGATTTTTCTCAGCTACTGAGAGTTTTGTAATTTCACTTTGTTTACTAATAAATATGAATGAGTCTACAATGAGAGAATTATCTTCAGTTCAGTAAAGAATTTCTTTCTAGCTTTAATGAAGATTGCTACTGAAACTCGTCCATTGGAACTTTCATAAAATCTATGAAACAGCTTTCATTAAAGTCAATGTTTATGAAATGTTTGTATAATTAAAGCATAAAACTATTGCATCATTCCGAAAATTAATAGAATTTATGAAATAGTTTTATAACATTTTTTTTATACTAAGAAGTTTCCGAAGTTAATAAAACTCTTCACTCTTAAAATACATTGGAACAATGTCAATGAACCGCTTCATATGAGTTTTTAAACAATTTGATGGAAATCCAAAATTAATAAAAGGTTGTATTGAAATAAAATGTATAAAATATGTTGAGCACTTGAGAATTAAAAAATGTTTTTATGAAATTTTATGAAAAAAATAAAAAAAATATGTCTATGAAATAATTTCATAGGTCTGAAGAAAATTTTCGTTAAATTTATGAAGATATAATTTATGAAATCGAATGAATTTTTTTTTTATGAAACTATGAAATTTATTTAAAAAAAAGTATAGAGCTGATTCCCACACGATTTTTTTTTATCTTCTTTTACATGTCTTTCATTAAAATTTTTCATTGAATCACCGAAAAAAATTCTATGAAATTGTGTTATTATCGTCATAAAGGATAATTATATCAGTGTATAAGGGTGAAATCAAAAAATGTTGCTCAATTTGACTCAAATTTGTACAAAAAAAAATTGTTAATTTGAGAAATTTTTTTATTGGAATCTACATATACATATGTCACATCATCATTAATCTAATTCAAAAAAATTTATTACAAGTGGCCCCAAACAAATTTTAATCGACCATTTTAGTTTTTTTTTGGGTACTGAGTTTACATTCTTTAAATAAAATGAATTAAAATATTATTTTTTTGTTTTAAAACATTTTACTGTTATTTGATAACGTTATTAATGTTTTAACATTATTAATGTTTTAATTACTTCATTACGCAGTACAACATTTTTCAACACATGATTTTGGAACTCAATTCTGGGAATTGCACGTGAAAGTAGCCCCAAAAATAAGAACTTCTGCATCATTCGTTTTGTCAAGTTGGCTACAGTAATAATTCAATGGCCATACAAATTTTTTGGCTCAAGGCGTATTTTTAGCACTTTACGGAATATCTCTTTTGCGTCTGTAGCAAAGTTGTAGATATTGATTAGGAGAAAAAAAATGACGAACAATCCTATCCGAAAAAAGTGCATCCGTTGCCTTAATAATCGTAAAAATTCTCATTTTCCACCATTTTTCACCTTTTTTGCTCAATAACTGGATTACAAATCCACAAATATGCTGTTTTTTCTTTATAAACTTTATTTAGCATGAAAATAAAAATTCCGATTCATATAACAGCTATTCTTATACAGAAATTAGGAGATTTTTATATGTTATCTATCACATTTTCAATTATTGTCAATATCCATCCTCGTTGAAGTTGACGCTTGTGGTTCTGATGATCTTGTTTTTCTTCGTAGGTTGTTCATACTCATGTTGTAAGTCTGTATAATCATCCGAGTTAGACATAATATTCAAGGGCATATTTTGTTCAGTGTGCCCTTCAATTTCAGTGTCATCTCCATCTTCGGTGCTTTAATCTTCAAACTTCATCATTTTAGAACTCAAGCAACAAACCTCCGCAAGCAATGCATCTAACTTTTGACTTTGAATCGCTTTTAGATTGGCGTGGTCACCTGGTGAAACCCCTCTCCTTGTTGGTCCGATTCCTGACGTAATTGTGCCAAAAGGTATCAAGGTGGAAATGTATGAAATGTAATTTAAACCTCATGGATACATTGATTTTTTCAAAATAATAGTGCAAGTTGTCCACTCGAGTCTGTATGTCATCTCGCTGTACGCGGTTCTTTCCTAAAACGCCTTCGATAACTTGTTTCATGCGTCCCATGCGCATAGGTGGTTATAATGGTTCGAAAGCATATTTGTGAAAGATTCTTATATCCGGTCCATTGAGAGTACCTGTTTGAAATAAAAAAAAAAGCATTTGCGAAAAAAATTATTGGTAATGTAACTATACCGATGTGAACAAATTTAGATATGACAATATTAAAATACAGACAACGATACGTACCGTTTCTAATTTTAGCTCCACTGAGTTTTGAAAAGATGGATTTCAAACAGTCAAAGGCGCCATCAATATCTTTGACTACCACTTCTACGAATTGCCCAGCTATTCCTAATTTCATATGTAGCGATGGCATCTAGATCCTTTTTCAAACGTTCATTACGTAATTTTAATTGTTTCTCGAGCTCGGGAGTTCTTGCTTTCCAATCTTTACATTGATATTGATTCCCTGTGTAACGCGAATCTTAATTACAAAGGAAGCAGAAGTATCTTGGAAAACCACCCTTTAATATAATGCCTTGTATTATGTTGACAATTTTTAGATCACAACAAATCTTCCATTTGTGTACATTGTATTTGATTTTCTCCAAAATTTCGCCCAATGTTTCATACGTTTCCTGCATAATTGTGTTGAATCCCATTGGAATGAACGGTTTTTTCTCTGTTTTGTGCAACAGCACAGCCTTCAAACTTGAAACTGAACCATCGATGAATAAACGCCAGTCGCCAGCGATGTAATCCATTCCCAATTTTTTCCTAAACCTGGGATATCAATACAGTAAGTGAACGTATTTGCTTGTCAACGGAATAAATTTCTGAAAATCAGCTTGGCGTTTACGGTATGATGTTGCGCTGAGTGAGTTTACCTCGCTTCAAAAATTTTGTCAACATTTCGGATTTTTGTTGTGATAGTCCCATCTTAGCCACAATGTAATCAATTTCGATTTGTGTTAGCGGTAGTGGTGCATTATTTTCAATATCGGGTGTCCTATCTGCATCATTCACATTGGTCGGATTTGTGAAAACGGTTTCGGCTTGCAGGGATACAGTATCCAGACTCGGAGGTTTAGGTGGATCGGTAACAGCAGTACGTTGTACTGGAAGTGTGTCAGTAAAAGCGGAAGTGTATACTTTTGTTTTCAATTTTTTTTAACCAGAATTTATGCATGCGTAGCACCACTGTGTTCGGCGTAACATTTGAATTCTTCAGTAAACAAGTCTTTTTCGATGCATTTTGGCCTATTTTTGGGACAATCCAAAAAGCATTCAATTTTGGGCACTTGTTGTTTTCTATATTTTCTCTTTGATGCTAAAATAAGTTATGTTTATTACAATGAATTATTTCACTATTTATAATATTTCAGAACAATAAAATGTACATGTCTTTACTTATTGTTATCCTTTCTGGGAAATCTACCTAAAAGACTATTTAAGTAATAGTGAGATTTTCCATAACTAGCGTGTGTTTTTACTAATTGTTAAAAAGTACCTAAAATAATTTCTTAGTAATAGTGGGTTTTTCTCTTGTCTGATAAGACCTACAAATACATTTGGTTATTTATAACTACACTGATAGGATTTTCCTTCATACTATTAATGAATGTCTTTCATTAACTTGGACTCATTGGTTGAATAAAACATTTTCATTAAATTAATGAAAAATTCATTGACTGAATGAAATTTTCATTAACTGTATTTGTTTGATCCTTAAAATATGCAATCATTTTTACATAAATATTTTTTGTACAGCAAACAATAAGTTCCATAAAATTTCCACTGCACTGATAGGATTTTCCTTCATACTATTAATGAATGGGTTTCATTAACTTGGAACTCATTGGTTGAATGAAACATTTTCATTAAATTAATGAAAAATTCATTGACTGAATGAAATTTTCATTAACTGTATTTGTTTGATCCTTAAAATATGCAATCATTTTTACATAAATATTTTTTGTACAGCAAACAATAAGTTCCATAAAATTTCCACTGGAGGCGCTTCAACTATTGAAAAAAAATATTTTCATACAAAAGTCTTAATAAGCACATCCTTTTGGTTTTGTAATTTAGGTCAATTGGTAAGGCGGTGCTGTTTGTATGGTGATGGTTGCGGGTTCAAGTCGTGTTCAGGGAGATAAAAAAAACGGAAAAATAAATATAAGATAATAAAAAAGAAAAAATTAACACAAAATAAATATGAAACACGAAAAAAAATATTTTTTTCAATTATTATTTGATTTGATATTCTATCAGTGTAGTACAATTGTGTCAGAATACTTATGACCTGTTCCACGATCTCGAACGAAAACCTAAGCGAACGCAAACTAGTCACTCGAATTCGAGTCAATTTGGGTTTCTCTATTTCGAAAGCTATAGTTCGCCTATACTTACGTGTGTCAATTTTTGTGTTTTACGTATTTACAAATCATAGTGGTGCCAGACCGGATATTTTAAACTTCTATTACAATTTCCTTTATAAATACCAAAAATACTACTAAATTGCTTGAAGATAAATACAACATTACTTAACAGTGATCAGCTGTATATGACAAATAAATAAATAAAACAAATAAATAAAACAAAAGCAAAATTAATAAATCAAAAAAGTACAACCAGCGTTTTAAGCTGTTCCATTGTGGATTTCATTAAGCTGAAATTTAAAGTTCTTAAAAAACTACAAATATTCGTGTTATTTTGTTATCCATTCTTTTTTTTTAAATATTTATAATTTTTATTATATCATTCATTCCAGCAAAGAACATTGAAAAATGAGGATTTTTTTTTAGGTTCTCCGATTTTTTTTATATTTTGTACATGAATACTCTATAGTCCCACTTGCGCATAGCCTTTTTCAGATCTCGAAATTTGAAAAATCGCGATTTTATGTACGTTTTTAATTTTCATAAATTTGATAAAAATGCTAAAAGTGTTTTTATAAAAATATTTTCATTTTATAGAATAAAAAAAATATTTTTTTTTTTTAAATCATTAAAAATAAAAGACATGTTTGTTCCATAAAAATCAGTATTATTATAAGTAGCTAATATTCCATATTTTAGTACCGTTTTTTTTTTTTTTGAAAATCGTAGGGGGAAAGTTTTGAAAAATGCATTAGAAAACTGCATTTGCATTAAGTATGCATTTTTTTTTTAGCAATCATTTTGTTTAAAAATCCAGTTATAGACAAGTGCATCTTCCAAATATCGTTTAAATTAATAACATGCGATATACAATTAAAAAGTTAAAGTGCTTTTAGCATTTTTTTGATATTTATGAGAGCTAAAAACGTGCATAAAATCACGAGTTTTTACAAATTTGGAGATCTGAAAAAGGAAATGTACAAATGGGACCATAGAGTATTCATGTTAAAAAAATAAACAAATTCAGAGGACCCGTGTTCAGACGTTTTGAGTTTTCTAATGGAATGAATGATATATTTTTTTTGAAAATATTTTGTTACTCGAAAGCAAAAAAGCAAGTGACTGGTTTTGACATTTACGTTCGCACTGTTGACAACTCGTTCGAAATAGAGAAACCAAATTTTGTATGAAAACTGTTACGTTTTCATTCGACTTGTGCTTCAAGTCATCGTTCGCATAGAAATTTAGTTAGAGAAACCCAAATCAATTTTCTTTCGCTTAGAAAGCGAAAGAAAGCTTTCTTTCGAAATAGAGAAACAGACCATTAATATAACTATGCAAAAGGGAGTATCCGATCATTAGTATTATGAGTGGATATAACACAGTTACGTAATATACACTTGTCATTGCGTATACATTTGCTGGTGTGTAGACTCTTGCTGGTGTAAACACACCAGACGGCGTCCCTATGGTATTGTAAAGAGGCACTTAAAAAAAAAACAGCATACTTGTGGATTCGAAATCCAGTTATTGAGCAAAAAGGGTGAAAAATGGTAAAAAATGGGTATTTTTGCGTTTTTTAAGGCCACGGATGCACATTTTTCAGGTAGGTTTGTTCCGCACTTTTTTCAACTATTCAATATCTGCAACTTTGCTTCATTAAATTGTCCATTATTTGGCCATCATTTGGCCATTATTTGGCCATTAAATTATTACTGTAGCCAACTTGACAAAACAAATGATGCAGAAGTTCTTATTTTTGGGGCTACTTTCACGTGCAATTCTGTGAATTGAGTCCCAAAATCATGTGTTGTACTGTGTTATTAATAATTTTATAGGAATTTTTGTAAACTGGATTTTCAAATTATTTTATTTTGGAAGATGATGGCTCTTCTAATTTAGATTTTTTTTTGTTCTTTTATTTTGTGGATAGTTTTTTCTTTCTTCAGATTTTAATAGCAAGTTCCCAAGGTAGAAATGTTCACATTGTGTTCCTAAAGTACAAGAGTAGCAACTTAATTTGTTAAAATTTAACACTTGCGGTTCTCCCTTGTCCCTAATAAATTAATGAACTTTCATGGTGCCTTTGAAGCCTTGCAAAGTGAAAGATTCTAAAAACGTATCAACTACTTTGATATCTATGTCAAAAAAGGTGAGAATCAACACTTTTTTGATTTTTGTTTTAAAGTTCTTACGAGGGTTTCAAAATTAGGCACGTCATTTCTGTGGCCACAGTGATATTGGCCTGCCTTTTCAAAGCCCCGCCAATTCCACCCACGGCGCTTTTTTCGTGACCAGCCTCCGAGTAATTATATGAAATCAACTTTATTTGTTTAAGTTTCTGGGGTATATAGGTACATCGGGATAAGGATAAACATTTTCTTGTTTCTATATTGTGTTGCTGGGCTGTCGCTAAGGAAATGTAAAATTTCAATTTTAGGAAATTTTCCGAGGAAGTTTTTCAACACAGGCACAAAATAAGCAATAATGAGCATCATGTCTAAAACTAGGGGACATACTGGCGAACACTGGCGCAAAATCTTTTTGATAAAACTCGCCGGTATGCAATGTAACCTGCTCTCGAGAGGCGCCAAAATGAACGGATTGAAATTATTTGCGTATTTGCAAGCGTAATTTTCGCTGAAGTCTATGTGAAGTAATGCTTCATTTTCTGATATACTTTTTTTTACTGAGCTTATTACATTGTACTGATGCTCGATACGATAAACATGTTGTAGAAAAGGAGGAAGTTTCTCCTAAAATTTTTTTTATTTCCCGTATAGTCGAAATAATTCGTTCTTTAAAGCTCTTTGAACACATATTTCCTTAAAGTATGTTCACACTGACGCGTTTCTTTCTTCGTAACCCACGATTAATAAGACGCGACAGCTTTCTAGTTGTCAACGATATATTATAGGTATATTTGAGTCTACACAATCTAGGCAACATTTTCAGTTCTATTTTTACAGCAAATCGACCTCAAAACATTTTCTATCGAGTTTTATTTTATATTTAATGAGGAATGTAATACTTGAATTAGAAGAGTAATATTTTCATGAGTACTACAAAGGCAAGTATCTACCGGGAACTGAAGGCTTTACTACACAACACAGTTTAAAGGATGATTCTTGTATGTACTTTTTATCCAAATCCTTTAACGACGCATTTAAGCATCGTTTTTGCTTCTTAATACCTTTGCGTGTTATGCAATCTTTCTTTCCTGGACACAAACGACTCTTTTTGCCATCTTCGAAATATTGCACAACAGAATTACGAAGATTGTACGTGTGCTTCTTGTTGGTATCATGGACATACTGTAAGAAACTGGAAGGAGTTTTGTCAGTCTTGTCAGAATCGCGTTGTGTCAAATCATGCCGTACTTCTTCATAATTCACCCTTTCAAAATTTTTCTGATCGCTTGTTTTTGTTAATAACCATTGGTGTTATAGTTCTCTTTAAATTGTTGTACAAATGATTCATTATAAAAAAGCTCGTTTTTAATATCCAAATTTACGCGTCGTTCTCCTAAAAACTTGTTAACTGAATTGACGATAGGAATTTCAATTACTTCCTTCTTCATTCCTGTGCATCTTACTTTAAGTTTTGTTACTCTTTTCTTCAAGTTTTTAATATAAACTTTCAATGTTTTGTTCGCATCTTTAATTCGTTTTTTCTGTCGCTGATTTCTTGTTGATCTTGTTGATTTTATGTAAAATTGATTTTTCAGATTTATTGTTTTTCTTTCTTTCTCGGCATTATTTTACTTTTTCGCGAATATACTTTCTTCTACATTTTTCCCTCGGTCTGTCAAATCGGCAACAACTTTAATTTTTCCGAGCTTTTTTCTTAAAATTTTCATACGCTATTGGATCTTTTCGTATTTTTTGTTTTGACATGACACTTACTTTTTCATCCCGGGAAATTTTAATAATGCAAACAATCTTAGAACCACTGGTATCACAAAATGCTTTAAAGCAGTGACGCGCAAACACTTGTTGAAACAACGAAGACTAAACGTTTTTCACACACACACAACCCGAACGTAAATAAAAATAAAAAGAGAAACCGAAAAAAAACCAAAAAAAAAATGTTAAGTTGCTTGCCAGCATTGGATGGAGTAGGTTTATGTAGCTTTGTGTCGCTTTGTTTAATAAAATAAGTACACAGATAGTATTTGACAACAACCAATGATATTTTAATTAATAAAGCCAAGAGTACTATAATTTTTTTAAATGTTTTTTTTTCATTCATTATGTGGGATTTTGGTTGGGAAAACGCATTTTTATTTAACTTGAATATTTTTAATGAAGCAGAGTGCCTTGTTTGTAACCAAAAATTGAAATAAATTGAAAACTTGTTTGTTATTTTTTGATCAATGGTTATAATTTTTTAACTTCAAGCTCATATATTAGTTCTCATGTAATGAGTAGACTAGTTTATATGAATGTTTAATGTTTTGGCATGGGATTGTTACCGCTTTCAAAACGTGTTCTGATGTTGGGAACCTAGAAAATGCCCGAAACAGATCTATCAACACATTCCTGAAAGGGTCAAATAATAAATTTAAAACAAAAAACTCTATAGATTATTTGTTAGGAATCTATAGATTATTTGTTATAGAGTATGGCCTCGAACTTGAATAATTTTCATTTTCATTGCACAATTAAAGGTCGAAAAAAACATAATTTTTATTTTTTAATAAAAATTATATCAAACTTCTTAAATACCTTTTTAATTATATTTACTTATATTTCTTTATTCACTAAATATCGTAATTTATTTATTTATTTCATTTATTAATTCATTTACACATATTAACTTTTTCATTAATAAATTTTTTTATGCATTTATTCATTACTTACATTAACGCACAAAACCAAAAGTATTTAAATAATCTAATTTCAAAAAAAAAAAAAAAAAAACAATGCAGAGTTTTGCAACTTTTGTCTGTTTAATAAGAATTAATAATGTTTTTTCGATTAATTTTAATATTTTTTGAATTTATTAACACCTTTTTCGTATTCAAATTTGAGCACTTTATAACAGGTTCATAGAACAAACTTTCGACACAAAATGTTACAACAAAGAAATTTATAAATTAATTGAATTTTATACTTTTTAATTAATATGAATTTATGAACAACATTAGTTATAATTATATTTTAATGCAATACATTGTGTTTTTATTATCTTTATTAACTCATTATTATTCATATACGTACATAAATATACCTTGATTTATTTATTCATTCATAACTTAATTTTAACACACAAAACCTAAAATATTAAAACAATCTATAAGTTAAAAAAATTTAAAAATTCCTGAACTATAATTTTTTATATTAAAAACAATTACAACGCAAGTATTTTGAATTTTGTTGTATTTTATAAGAATTAATATAAAATATTTTTTTTTTGCTTTTTGTTTTTTTAATTCATTAATCCATATTTATAACATTATTATATATATTTGTTTGCCCAGTACATTATTGGCAAAGAACTCATGTGACTATTTTCTTAAAAAACATTTTTTTATTACCTATTAATCTCCTCTTATGAAAGTTTTGTTTTTTTATTCGCCTCATAGCTGAAATTTATCACGTTAGGACATAAATAGTAAAACAATACAAAAATGTAAGCAAACAAAAAAACAAACAAAACCAAGTGATTTTGTTCAGTGCAATAGTACCAATACAATCTCATTTTTTTGTAAAATAACTAATACATACTCATTTCTCTTTGTGCGCAAGATTGTTTAAAGTCTTACGTTTAAAAAATGGTATCATAACCTTTTACTTCTAATAGTAAAATTAGTCAAAAACTGCAAATTGTATGTTTGAAACTGGTGTTTGAAAAGTGTCGAAAAATGGTTACAAAATTGGAGTCGTGTTTGCATGGATAATAGAATAGCTCCAGATTAAATATATAATTTTTTGTAAGAGCGCTAACAGCCTTCTTTGTAATACTGCCAATAATTACAGTTTTAGTTTACTGGTCTTTAAAATAAAACCGGTTGAAGTAGAAAAGCCTTACTAGCTACTAGGCCTAGAAAAATGATAATAACTTTTCAGAAATAACTGATTAACGGTTATAATTTCTTAAAATATTTAGTAAAGTAATCACTGGTACGATATAAATAAAAAAACATGTCAAAAATATGATCCATCACTTAGATAATATCCGGTTACATGGTTTTCCCCACATTTTTTGATAACTCCCATAAATTGTTGTTCATGAAAAAATTCTAGAAGATTTAAAAAAATAATAAAGGAAAGGTAATTTTTATTTAAAATGTTAAAAAAAAAATTAAGGTTCTGATTAAAAGCGTTGTAAAAATTTAACAATAAACCAAAGAAAGTGATAGTCTTTTTAAAGAAAATTTTTTCAATTAAAAATAGACATTAATCATGTTCTTACTGAGCGAGATTTTGAGGGATCGCTGGAAACTCAAAAACGAATACCGCTTTCACGGGAAAGAAAAACCCTAGTTATAAGCTTTTGTCGTGTTATGCTTTGAGATATTTTTCAGGCTCTAGTAATAGCAGATTTTGAAAATTTCAGCAATTTTCATTTCATTTATTAACACCCTGTTTTTGTAAAGCGAAAGGAATAATTCCTACAGAGAATGTGTATATTTTGTTATTGTAGTCAACAAACAAAATACACACATTCCTCTAGAGGAATTATTCCGTTCGCTTTATAAAAACAACCGGGCAAGTCTATGGATACATAAATCCTTACAGGCTATTGAGTCATAGATTCATAATAATCTAAATATTAACATTATTTTTATTGCTTATTTATATACCAAAATCCATCATAATAAAATATAAATATCGTTTAAAGCAAGAGTTTGGTGCTCAAAACTCTATTTGTGGTTTTAAATGAATTTGTTGATTATAATTAAAATCATTTAATTGAGTAAAAGTGCGGATTAAAAATACTATTGCACTATGATTGCGGCCACAAAACTATGTTTCCTACATCCATATATGGTTGTTTCAATACAATTATTGTTGTATCAATCATATTCCACCAATAATATGGCTGCTTTCATCATGTTCTAGTAAAAATTTCTCATTTTAAAATGTCTGAACACATTTGTGGCGACTAACAGAAGTATTTTTTCGTGTTTTTTATATGAGAAGAAAAAAATCGCCAGTCGTGACGACTTTTCTTTTTTATATTAATCAATTGTCAGTTGCCAGCATTGTGATGAAGCTCTTAATCAAAACAAATCGTAAATCTTTTTGAAATTTGTATGTTTATATTTTCTATACCACATTCAAATGCGGCAACTGAGAGAATATTCAGTTTAATGTTTACCTTTTGGAGAAAGTAAAGAAACAAGCTTTCAATTCAAAATTTAGAGAGTGAAACTGACCATTAAAACTAATTTTGAATTTACATGTGTAGACTCTTTTAATTATTTAAAAACTAAAAATGGCAAAAATGGAATTGTTAATTGGTAAAGAATGATAAATATTTGTAAAATTTTTGAATTATTTAGAAAAGAAATAATATAATTATTTAATAATTATATAAACGAACCATACCGAAATGTTCAACAAACAAGTGATATTTAGTATTAAAGATATATATATATATATTTTTTTAAGGACGTTTTCAATAATAATACAAATGTACTTTTTTTTATTTTTTCTTTGATGTACTTTTTTGCCAATTCAACATCTGGCTACCCTAGTCTCAACCCGTTCTACCCTGGACGTCTAGGCATAAGTTTAATTGTCGCGCACCCCTTAAATAAAGTAATTGTTATTATATTTACACAAAAATGTTTCGAATTAAGTACAAATCAATAAAAAAAAAGTGCTTTATTTTTTAGTTGTTTGTAATTACGCAAAAAAAATATTGTTAAAGAAAAAAAAATATGAAAGAAAAATGTAAACAAAATGCACGTTTTTAAGTCTGTAGTACGAAATAATCATAATATGTTTGCAATAGTCATAATATGGTAAAAAATGATGATGCAATTCTTATCCATGATAATAATATGATAACTAGGACATTAATATGGTTGTATGCAATTGTCATGAATGCTGCAAATATGGTTTGATCATTATAAATGTATTGTGAAATTGTATTCTTAACAAAATGTTATGGGTGATTTATGCGTTTTTAAACATAATATGGTAATCTAATTATCATATTATGATACAGAAGTAGATACGAGTATGGTTGTCATAACCATAGTGAAATGGTTGTCACAATCATAAATCCAAAAATGTATGATGCTCTTCAAATATGGTTCATTTAACCATGTTTTTTCTTTGCGTGCTTCGATACCCTTTTTATAGTAAGAATTGTCTAGCTCCTTAAAATAGCCATCAATCGCAGACTCCACCTATTTATTGTTGGCAAGTCTCTTACCACTGAGCCATTTTTTTCCAGTTTGGAAATAAAAAATAATCAGAGGGAGCTAAATCTGGCGAATAAATTGCTTGACGAAGCAGTTCAATCTTTAATTCATTGATTTGGACCATCATATTCACAAAGTCTCACAGTGGGGGTTTTGATGCCAAAAGTGGGAATTAATTCGAGGTAACTTTCCCTGTTTCTAATTTCAACTCTTTTCAGTCAAATTCACTTTAAGAAGTAAAACTAATCAATTTTGTAATATTATTTAGTACAAATTTTATTTATTTTCCATTAGTTAATTTTTTAAAACACACCTTTAATATTGCTAAAAATTGCAATATTTCCAAAACAAAAAATTAAAAAGAATAATATTTATTCACACATTTCTATTCCTTATCCGATTCTTTATCATCATCATCATCAATTATTATCATCAACATTATCACTAAATTTAGCATATGATTCAAATATTAACAATTGAATTGTTTCCATAGGCAAATTATGGGTTTTTTTCTCTTACAATTTTCTCATATTTGTTATTACTGGATCTGAAGTAACTAATAGTCTTTTAAATATATATATCTTCATTTGATTTTTCTCTAGGACATTTTAGCGAAAAATGCTCCCTAAAATTTTTGAAATCTTTGTTTCGAGCTTCTTGTGCTTCTTCCGTCAACTGTCCAATTGGTAGTAAAGCGTGGTTTATTATTTCTGGTCCATGGATTACAAATTTATGGATAGTTGGGGACATGTAATACCAGGGATACAGTTGTACAAAATACCTTGCGGTATTAGAGCGAAATCTCGAAAGGCATTGGTGTTTATTTGAAAACCACTAGAAACGGTATCCATAATTTAATGCTTTTGTCTTATCAATTTTGCATCTAATTTTGTAATTTGTGCTGAAATGTCCACATTTTGAAAGAAGCGCCGAGCTATGTT
Source organism: Delia radicum (assembly GCA_021234595.1). NCBI lineage: Eukaryota > Metazoa > Arthropoda > Insecta > Diptera > Anthomyiidae > Delia > Delia radicum. The sequence continues at coordinate 70,594,527 of CM037851.1, read as the reverse complement.
GCCGTCATTCGAATTTCCAAAGCCAGGTGCGGCGTCTGGAATTATAAAGCTATAAAATATACGAGCTGCCAAGACGAACACCGTAGTGATCGATTAATTTAGGAGTCGCTAAAAACTGTTAAAAAATCCACAAAATGGTATTAGATGATCGTCATAAAAAAGAGCTATACATCGCATATTGACCGAAAATTTGAAGATAAGAAGGCTGTGCGCAAGATGAATACTGCGTTTGCTTACAATATAACAAACAGCGTTGTGAAGACGCACAGTAGGGTTTTTGATACCAAAAATGGGAATTAATTGCAAAATTAAATTTAGGAGAACCGAATAATTTTTTATAGTCGGTAAAAGTACACTACATTCCACATCACTACTGCAAAAAATTTTGTTTTTGACAACTACCGTTATGTCACTATACAATTTTAAAGTTTGAGTTATTTAACGTTTTCCTCGCGTGCAATATAAATTTCAACTTTTGGTGTCCTTAAAATAAGTTTTGAGTATTTTCTAAAGTGATAATTAAAAATATTTTAATGGAACCTTCAACCTCAGGTTAGTAAGATTAATTTATGGTTTTTGTTTTTATGTGTAATTTTTGTTATTATTTTTAATTAATTTTCACGCGTAAGCCTATAAATTAGTGGGTTTCGGGAAATATGTCGATAAATAGTTGTGAGTACAGCTAAATTAAGAAAAAAACTTTTTTTTTTTTTTTAAATATAAACGCTTTTGAAAATATTTATGAAAATTTGTCTGCACTTTTTTGCACATTTTAAAATAAAATTTACATATAAAAAATCAACTTTTTATAAAAAGCAATACAAACATTAGTGTTATTATTGCTTTTGTTTTCATGAGAGCTTGCATTTAATTATTAAATTAGAGTAGATAAAAACATATTAAAAGAAGAAAGGGAAAACAATAACAATAAGAATGCCTGCTCCGTGTAGCATATAAGCTTCCAATAAAGAAATGGCAAGCTAGACAGGACATCGAAAAACAAGTTGTTGCATAAAATAAAGCACGTATTCAAGAGGAGTTCAAAAATAAAATTAGTCTTATTATTGATCATTCGACACCTGGCTTTGGAAATTCAAATGACGGCAACATAGCTTGGCGCTTCTTTCAAAATGCGGACATTTCAGCACAAATTACAAAATTGGATGCAAAATTGATAAGACAAAAGCATTAAATTATGGATACCGTTTCTAGTGGTTTTCAAATAAACACCAATGCCTTTCGAGATTTCGCTCTTGATACCGCAAGGTATTTTGTACAACTGCATCCCTGGTATTACATGTCCCCAACTATCCATAAATTTTTAATCCATGGACCAGAAATAATAAACCACGCTTTGCTACCAATTGGACAGTTGACGGAAGAAGCACAAGAAGCTCGAAACAAAGATTTCAAAAATTTTAGGGAGCATTTTTCGCTAAAATGTCCTAGAGAAAAATCAAATGAAGATATATATATTAAAAGACTATTAGTTACTTCAGATCCAGTAATAACAAATATGAGAAAATTGTAAGAGAAAAAAAACCCATAATTTGCCTATGGAAACAATTCAATTGTTAATATTTGAATCATATGCTAAATTTAGTGATAATGTTGATGATAATAATTGATGATGATGATGATAAAGAATCGGATAAGGAATAGAAATGTGTGAATAAATATTATTCTTTTAATTTTTTTTTTGGAAACATTGCAATTTTTAGCAATATTAAAGGTGTGCTTTAAAAAATTAACTAACAGAAAATAAATAAAATTTGTACTAAATAATATTAAAAAATTGATTAGTTTTACTTCTTAAAGTGAATTTGACTGAAAGAAGTTGAAATTAGAAACAGGGAAAGTTACCTCGAATTAATTCCCACTTTGGCATCAAAACCCCCACTGTGCGCCGTTACACGTAGTTTTTAATATCGGAATACATATATTAAGACTTCATCTTTTAATAATTAAACATTAAAATTATTTGCCTAATTTCATGTTCCTAGCTCCAGTGGTTGAACTTTATGAACCATTTATCCCTTTTGAGCCCTGTTTTTATCATGTTTTTATTCCAAAAAGTTTTTCTTCAATGAATTACCTGAAAGGTTTTGGATATAGGGAGACTTTTCCCATAAAAATTTCCAAAAATCCCATCTTAGTGGATGTTCATGCGAGGGGATGAACCTACATGCTAAATTTGAAGTTCCCCGCTCCAGCGCCTTGTTCAGGGTGTTTAATGGGACATTTTTTTCTTTGTACCATATTGAATTTTTATTGGAAATTCCAAAAAGTACATTTTAAGTGCATTAGCCATTACTCTATTTGAAATTACAGATTTCTAGCCGAAGGGGTTTAGGCAGAAAGATGAGAGGAATATTTTTTATAATTTTTGTTCCACCCCCTAACAATTTCCAAAAATCGTCTACGATGAAGAGGGAACCTACATGCCAAATTGCATGCCCCTAGCTTCAACGGTTTGGGCTGGGTGATTAAGGGGACACTTTTTCTTTGTACCACATTGTTATTAGGTTTTTTATTAATATTCTAAAAAGTATATTTTGAGCCCATTAGACACGCAGAAACACACTCGGCCGTGGCTACCGTTGTAGTTGGAGCAATCGAAAATCGTGTCTACGCCGGAGCTAAGAAAAATGCCACAAACATTATCCCGGCCTGTTAAAAAGTTGCTAATAAATCAAATATTGCATTTTATTTACGGGGTTCCCGTAAAACGAACATTTTTTTTACCAGTTTTTCAGCTTAAAATGATTTTTGATTGTGTGTAATAGAAAAGTACTTTATTAGTGTCCGACCGAACAGTTCGGCCAAAAAACTATATTTTGCCGGTTTTTGATATCTAGAGGCAATGATGACAAATTTTGGTATTGGAAACATGTTTGTTGAGCCGATTTAATTCGATTTTGTGTATAAAATTTAAGAGAAAAGCCGAAGTTTAGCTATAAAGTTAAAAGTTCGGCCGCCGAACTATTTTCAATTTGGCCGAACAGTGAATTCATTGCTTAACTACAGACTTTTCTTCTAATTTGACACTCAAAATAGCATTTAATCAGCCCAGTAAACACTTTTCCATCCGCCAAATTTGACCATAATGCTTTAAAATACCGAATGCAGACCAAATGCATTTTCTGGCCGAACTGTTCGGTCGGACACTATACTTTATAAGTTTTTTTTTAAAATTTGTTTTTTCCGACCACTCTATTTCCTAAACTGTGCACTTTAAGTATGGTTAAAAATGTTTTTTTAAATCAACGAAATAATTTTTACGATGCCAAAACATTTTAAAAAGTGATAATATCCCAAAAACAAAGAAATTTCATACTTTTCTGACGAACTCTAATATTTACAAATTCTCATTTGCTTTATTAGTTTATTAAGTTAAATAATTTAATTTCAGTAGTTTAAATCTAAATATTTATTTATTCTAGAACGTTATCATTAAAATTATAATGTAATTTTTACGTTAAATTTTTTTTTAATAAAATGTAGCCATTGTTTTTAAACAGAAAAATGCTAAAAACAAATTATTATTTAACAATAATGATTTTAACAAAATGGCCAATTTATTCAAAAAAAATTTGAACAAAAAAAAAAATAATTCATTGCATAGCACTATAGAAAATTTGACCCCTTTTTTTAGCCAAAATGCAATATTTGCTTTCATATAAAAAAAAATATAACAGAGTAAACATCCCTATTCAAATTTTTCGACAAAATTGATTTGCTTTTACTTTATCAGTTGTTTTGTGTGCGATTTCTAAATGAGCGATGGAGTGCATTGAATTTTGTGATAGTTTCTAAAAAAAAGTTTTCATAATAAAAATTTATAGTTTTTGAAAATAAAAAAATGGAAAATAACGAAGTCGAAGGTGACATCTTTATTAGTAAAATGTTGGTGAACTCGTCTAATAGATTGATTAAATTGGAAAAATTAAAGTGACCTCTAAATGAATTAATGGAATTATGAATTGGAAATTTATTTAGACTTACAAAAAAATTATAGCACATGATAGACATAACACCATAACAGTTCTCTAGGACAATCGATTATCTTTCGAATTTAATATATTTCAGCTCGGATATTTGCAAACTTTTTTTTTAAAAAAAAAACGCATTTTTCGCGGTGACTACTGCTTGGCAAATTCAGAGTTATTCAATATATGGCGAGAGAAACACGATGAAGTTGACAAAAGAGCTATTTATGCCCATTTATTATCATACTTGCTTAGAGTGATTGTTCCGAAAACTTTGAACAATATTTAAAGGACCAGTCACGAATATTTTGTTCAAATATGAAATGGCGAAAAGGTTGTAGGAGTTTGAAAGTTTTTGAAATACAGCATGCTGTTTGGCTGACTGACATTTTATACGCCAAGCTCATTGTCAGCTATGGGTTTGACAGCAGTACTGGCAGTACTATAAACAACAGTTTGAAAATGCGGGTTCGTCTCAAAGTTGTGACTCTTCTCTTTTGGCTACAACAATTATACCTTTGCGTTTAATAGAAGCTTCCGGAAATATATTATGGAACAATCGTTCAATACAATCTATTAGATTTTGTGGACCATTAAAATTAGAATACACAAAGGAGACTAAAGAAACTATTTTGAAAGAAAAAAAATAATATAGAAGGAGAAATAAATTACATAAGAACTTCTGAAGTAAGGTTTGGTTAATAAAATAGTTTGTGAGTTAAATTTAAATTGTATTTAACTTTAGTTGATGGTAAAGTATTAAATATTTTGAATGAAACTAAATCTAGTCTGACGTGCTCAGTATGTGGTGCTACACCAAAGGTTTTTATAAGCATAACAGATTTCCAACACCAAAGGCTGACATCCAACAGTTATTTTGGGATGAAATTGGTTTGTACGTTGATAAGCCTAAGACTGGTGGCTTTGGAAGTACAAATGACGGCAACACGGCTCGACTCGCTTTCAAAGAACATTTAAAGTTTTCTGAAATTACAGGCATTGACCAAGAACTAATTTTAAATTTAGAAGTCAATTTAATATGTTTATCATGTCAGCTTCCTTTAGATTCAAGTAAATTTGAAGAATTTCGTTTTCAAAACGGCCCAAATGTTCATGCAGAAGTATCCATGGTTACCGATGACAGCAACTGTACATAAGGTCCATCTGCATTCGCAGCAGATTATTGAATAGACTGTGCTTCCAGTTGGATGCTCTGGCGAGTATACCTCTGAATAGCGCCATAAAATATATAAATCCGACAGATTGCTTCATGCACGACCTTGACAGACGTTTTTAGTAGAGCATTGGACACAACAGATCCTCTCATTTCCAACCTTTCGTTGAATGAACGCATCCAGCACCAGAAGAAATTAAATCTTCCACCAGAAGTGATAGAATGCTGAGATCAGAGGATCAAAATTTTGTGGAAAATTGTCAAACAGACGAAGAGAATTCCGAAAGTGAAGATGAAGAAACTGACAGTAGAGTTATTTTGAACACATGTTTTTGAATGTAGTTGATAATTTGGAACTCGAAAATCAATTTTTTAATAAAATGCCATTCAAAACATAATTTTGTTATTTCTTTAAATTGATAAAATAAGTTAGTGTACACTCAAAAAAAACAATTTTGTAAAAAAAAACGTTTAGAAAACCAGGTAGTCTATCAATGTTTTAAATAATCTTTGATCCGGGAACACCGTTTCAAACCAAGTATTAGTTAATTATACCATACATCCCATAGTGCGGAGGGTATATTCACTTTGTCAAATGTTTGTGTATCTTTTACAAAAATTCTGGGACCCCCTTAAACTATATATTCTTGATCAGCATGAATAGAGAATTCGATAAATTCATGTCGTCTGTCTGTGGAAATACAAAATAGTCCGCCAATACAGAAGAGGTGTTGCTACATTTTAGTCAAATTATTTGTTGATATCATGAGCAGTTTTCTAGTGAAAATGATCAAAATCGATTCAAACCCCTTTCAACTGACTATCGTTATTCCTAAAATACCGTTACCGATATTAATGAAATACCGTTAACCGTAAAATACCGTTACTGATATAATTAAAATATCAATACCTTAAAATACCTAACAAGATCTGAAAAAAAACTTCTATAAATAGATATATAATTGCCACTACAAAAAAAAAACGTAATAACTTTTTTTCTGCGTTATTAATCGGTTTCTATTTTTTTTTGGTTTCATTGATTCGTCTTTCAATTAAAGGAAAATGAACGAATGGGGTAATGCAACTAACATTTTGATTGTGCGCCACTGCAATGCTTTGGAGGCTGGCGTTGCCGCCTAAACAAACTTAAGGGGCACATCAGGCGGCACTCCTCTAAATTTCGACAAGTAATACTTTTGCCCAAATATGTACCACCATACAGTCAATATAGACAATTCTGCTTAAGAATTTTCATTTCTTTCCTTTAAAAAATCAAATAACAAGCAAATTGACACAGTAGACTTGCCCCTTTTCTCTGTAATTTTCACGGAATTTCGCTTGCATTTGACGTCATCGGGCGTTGAAGTTGTTTTAATTAAGTTATTTTTTAAAAGCCATTAAAAATACTAAATAAAAATGTATTGTTTTGCAAATGAAACAATTAAAAATTTTTTATAGGTATGTATTGAAAAAAAAGTTACTTGATTTTCTTAATGTCATCAGCCACCCTGTATGTATGTAGGTTTTTTTTAAATGTTATGTATGTATGCATTAGTAGCAATCGCATGCAATGTTGCCAGCTTTTACGATTTATCGTAATAGTGATGATATTTAATACCCTATATAACTAAATGACTATTGGACGATTTTTGCTTCCAAAATGATGATTTTTGACAATAGTTTAATATGTTGGCAAAACCTATTTATTTATCATTCTCATAAAATCGCCGGCTCAATTATTAAATTTATATTATTTCGTTCGAAATTAAAAAAAAAACATTGTTTTTTTATCGAAAGCTAACCTTTATTTGCTAATGTGATGTGAAATACAATTTGCAAAAATGCAAATCCTAGAATTAAATAAAACTTAATCCAAACCATATTTATTTTTTTATAAATTCAATATTAGGTTAGCTTAATTTAGTTACCGCGTTTTTAGGAACATTTTTTTACATTTTTATAAAATTAAATTGGGTGTAAAATTTTAATAAAAATAAAAAAAATTTTATATTAAAAAAGAAGGCTTGGACTTTTTGCGAAACAAACAGATCTCTAACCCGAAAATTCATATTTATAAAATGTTGAAAGAAGAAATAAATACAACTTTAAGTGAAATAAAATAAATAAAAAAATAAACAGGCCTAATAATATAAATAAAGTGCCAAAATTTAATAATTAAAAAATATAACATTAAGTTTGTTTGACAACACAAAAATTTGTACAAGTTTTTACTGAAAGGTGTTCGTATACACAAATACTAAGTTAAAACTGGTAAAAAGAGAGAGTAAAATGACAGGTTGATGCCAAAGAACTTACAAGTTTTTACTGGATACGTTTTTGCCAGTAAAAGTTTGTAGTAAGAAAAAAACATATGATTGAAAAAACATGAGTTTCTTTAATATTTTGTGTCTGGAAAACGCTCTAAACACACAAAATATTTTCTTTTTAAATTTTTTGACAAACATAATTTTATCACACTTTCCGTTCGACTTATGTGATGTATAGTATAAACACATGTGTTGTAATGTAAACGGGTATTTAATCACCATTTTTTTTTATTTTTTTTAATAATTCATTATTATCAAATGAATTTGGCAAAATGAATTGCAATTCATTTTCACTTCAAATGAGTTTGGCGAAATGAATTGCAATTCATTTCCAATTAATTTGACTTGAATTGATTTTGAATTAATTCAAACGAGTAAGTTACCCAGCAAAACCACACATTACCAAATCATGGGTAAAGTAATGTATCGCCATTGGGCTTCACGCATTACATTACACCTTACATCACTGATGAATTTTACAGGCGATGAGCCTAAAAGTAATGGGTGGACTCATTACCTTGTAGGGGGTAAAGTAACTGGTTACTTATATGGTTACGTAGTGTGAAAAAGTAATGTGTCTTTAAATAGATTTTCATAAAAAAATGGATAAGAAAATTTTTACAGATATTTTTTTTAATTAAGTAAATAACTTTTTTTTTTTATTAATGAAATTACGTGGTCGTGCTGGAATTCGAACATGGGGTCTGTGGTATTTAACAATTAGTTATGCACCTTACCCTCATGTTTACAAAAAATAACAAAGTAATGTGTCTATAAATACATTTTCAAAAATATATATTAATAATTACTTTACGTTTATAATTCATGCATTATATAATTGATGATAGGTAAGTCATTATTTTATGTTGAAGTAATGTAAAATGTATTGAGGTATCATTACAAGGTAATCCATGATTGTTCAATTATCGGTAACTCTTGTTGGAAAATAATGTTACAGGTAAGTAGTACACATTACAAGGTAATGCATTACTTTATCGCACCCATTACCAAAGTTTTGCTGGGTAGTTATATATTAGTAAGTTATGTATTATCTTTGTAATAAAAAATAAAATGTATTTTTCTTTTAATTGAATATAACTTGATTCCTGTAAAATGGACTCGGAACAATAGGTAATGAAAATATATGCAAAATATAACAAAAGTAAAAGTAATATAAAAATAGTGTTTTACAGATGTAATAATCGTAACCACCAATTTTTAAATGCAATTAACGTTATTATGTAATGATGAAAAGTGACATATAAGAAAATTTTATAAATATATTACATAATAGCACGGTGCTACAGTGAAAAACAACTTGTAAAATGACCTAGTGTAGGTTGGTAGGACCGTGTTGAGTAAATCACTTTTCAATTTTCAGAATTTGAATACACCCTCAAAATCTGAAGTTATCAACAAAAAACGTTTTGCAGGACTTTATGGACAAAAATAGTTTTAACTTAATTACTTCTAAGCCGATTTTGAATTTTGGAACGGTTATAGAAAGATGAATAGTTAAGCTTTACAAATATTTATATATATATATATATATATATATATATTATATATATATAATTATATATACTTTAATAAACCAGAATGTGAAAATAGTAGCCAAAGTATTTCGAACTTTAAATTTTTTTTTAATTTTTTCCTCGTTAACGCCTATTTTTACGTAACATTTTTAGATATAAGAATTATAATTTTATACAATTTTAAAAGACAGCTTATATTTGAACTGCAATTTAAACGAAGTTAGTAATCATTTTAAAGCTTCTCACCAACATAAAAAATATAGTCCAAAAATTATAATATCGTGATCATAAAATAATTAAGGTTGGTCGGATGCTTGGCCTAGGCTGCTTTTAAAAATGTAAATATTTCGTAATTTTTTTGATTGAGCCTTTTTCTAATGCGAGTTTTGCCTATGGATATAACAAATTTGAAACATTTGCTAACTCATTATAGAGAATTAAGTTCAATATATTTATTTACCATCATAATAAAAATGCAACCGAAAAAATCCATGCAACTTCGTAGCTATCTTTTTCGTATAGATTAGATTAGATTTTTCTTTATTTCTGTTCAAAAAGTTTACAAAATTTGTTTAAATTTAAAGATAATTTTATGAACAATAAAATAATAAAGAAATGTACGCCTGGTTGTAATTAACCGTCAGCCGGAAAAAAGGTGTTAAACATAATAATTTCAAATACATTAATTAATTTTAATTTACTTTTATAATTTAAAACATTCTTTTAAAAATTAAATTCAGCTATAAGCATAGTTCTATATTTAATGCTTCTTTAAAAAACTATAGAGACCGAGCCAATAGTATCTTCACCTCCATTAAGAACGTCAATAACCTGATCGTCAGTAATTGTTGTACTTCGAAAAAACTTAAATCTATTGCATTTAGCACGGGACAATCTGCCAATAAAATGAATAGTTGTTTCTGGTTTCTCTGAGATTGCACAATGAACACAATATTGCTTGGCCTGTTCTGAATTGGTTGCCATTTAACCACAGGAGATCACCTCTTGCTTTCATTATGTAGGTAATCTGCTCCTGATTGTAATTTTGGTTGCAATAAGTCAAGCCTTTTGAGTGATCTAGATTCTTATAAATTCGTTGACGACTACTGTGCACATTTGTTAAATGATCATTATATTTAGCTTTTTTCATCTCATTTATAAGTTTTGAACAAACATCGTTCCACTTGATCTTATTTTGTTCTAGTCCATCACTACTAATGTTATACAGTCGTAATTTATCTTTAAAGTCAGCATACCAAAATATATTTTTCTCCATAATTTGCTTCGTAAGTCTATGAGGTAGCCTGCTTTCTTCTAAATCAAATACAGTTTTTGATATATACCTTAGATGCAAGGAGTATGTATAAAAATGCCCTTTTTCGTAGCCAGTTTCTGTAGCTAAAACGTAGTTAGGGGTGTTTTCTGGAAGTTTTAATAATCGCTTTGTGAAAAACCTTTGGAATTTATCAATTTCCTCAAATTGCGAGTTCCCCATACTTGAGCTCCATAGGTTTGTATGGCTCTGCAAACTGCTAAAAACATTTTCCAATTAGCTACTAGTGATACTTCTCTACGCCCAATGAAATTCTTCCAGGTGGAATTAATACTAGCTTTTGCAGCATTATTTTTAACTGCCACATGTTTGGTGTACGACATTTCGGGTGTTAATGTTATTCCTAAGTATTTATACTCTTGTACAATCTTTACGGGTTGACCATTAAATGTCCATTTTTCGTTTAAACTATGTCTGCCAGCTTTTTGGAATATCATTATTTCTGATTTAGCGAGATTCACCTCCATACCCCATAATCGACAATATTCCTCTAACTTGTTACTCATATTTTGTAAAGTATTTATATCCTCCGCCAATAGCACAATATCATCTGCATACATTAAAACTCGAACATTGATTTCATTAACATACAAACCGCCACCCAAATAATCATGAAGATCATTGAGGTAGAGCGCAAACAACATTGGCGATAACAGACATCCCTGCTTAGCCCCTGTCCGTGTATCAAAATAACTGGATAGTTCTGAGCTAGTCCATACCGCTGATTTAGTATTTTGATAGATTTTTTCTATGAAATTTACTATTTTTGTAGATATTCCCATTTGGTGCAGCTTATATAATAATAATCCTCTTGGAACTCGATCAAACGCAGCCTTAAAATCCACAAAGAATGCATATACTTTGCGTTTTTCAGCGAATTTTATGTGGACTATAGATGTGAGGCAATATATGTTGTCCACTGTGGAATATACTTTGAGGAAACCTGCTTGAAATTCATTCAGAATATTGTAACGATTTGTCCATTCAGAAATTCTTTCATTTATGCTATCATGATTTTGCCAATACAATTCATGAAAGATATGCCCCTATAGTTACAGGGTTGGTTGCTATCACCTTTTTTATAAATTGGTAATATTATGCTCTTTTGAAAAACGTCGCAACTGTTGATTCGTTTAAAATTTTCGTATACGTTTTCGTGAGCAATTCCAAAAAAGTATCACCAGCATGAATATAAAATTCATAAGGTATTCGGTCCTCACCTGGTGCTTTATTTGGTTTTACTTTGGCCAGTTGGATTTCACTTCGTGCGATGTAAATGGTTTATCTAAAAAATCATCTTTAATTAAATTTGAGGCATAAAGTTATCCTCTGCAGATGTAACTGAAGGATTTAAGAGAGTTTCAAAATATTCTCGAAACCTTTCAATCTCTATTTCACTTCCAGTATAATTTTCATGCTGCCGTATCTCTCTTGCTAAAGCCCGCTATCTTTTACTATCTGTAACATTATTAAGCTTCGTTCAATTTTTTCATAATAATCTTTTCTTTTACTTTTTAAAATATTTTGATATATTTGTCTTTTTGGTTATAAATTTCTTTATCTGATTCATTTTGTGACTTCCGAATGATTTCAATGCTTCCATTGACTTTTCTCTTGCTTTTTCACACTCTTTGTCAAACCATTTATTATTAAACCGAATTTGTTTAGGATTTACATAAGGCGGCGTATATGATTGCTTTATCAAATTATTAAGATCATTCACATCGATTTCTTGTATAAAACAATAAATTTTCTTCCATTTTACGAATATAAATTAAGTGCATCCTTTTGAAATTTCATGAAACTAACGAAATCATTCGTATTCACTTTTTTCGTAAATATATGAAAGTGTTTTTTATTCTACGAAACGCAAAATGTAAAGGCTTTTGTTTTTTTTACGAAACTAACGAAAAAATTTCGTATCAAAACTGTAAAATATACAATTTTGATTTAATTTTACGAAAAAAATTATATTATAAATATGTGTAAGCTTTTTAGATATCAACCTAAAGATATTATTTTTATTATACTGAATTAATACATTTTATAAAAAAATTTCATACATTTTGTTCTGACACATACATACCTATCCTTATTTAATGGATTTGTATGATTGTTTCACTTTGAAGAGGGGTTAACAAATTATTTCGTAATATCCCAGCAAAATAAAGTGGAAGTAGTGCTTTAAGAACCCCTTTAACTTGACTTCAAAAGCATTAGCATACGCACATTTTTTGCCTTAGCAGAAGTTATTGCTAACAACTGACAAAAATGTTAAATTAAAGATATTTTAAACACCATTTGCATCACCATATAAATTAATTGGTATCTAAATTAATAACATCGTAAGAAGAGCTTTTTATAAGTTCATATATTCTTTTTTTTTTATGGAGGTTGAGGTGGTAAGTGGCTGGATTTGCAATCAGAAGGTTGCGAGATCGATTCCGGACTGGGGAGATAATTTTTTTTTGTTAATCTTATTAATATTTTAGTATTTTCTTTTATTTAATTCAGTTTTTTCTGTGTATTTTAAGATAATTAACTTATTAAAAACATATTTACATCTTGACTTTAACCGGGAAGAAAAAATGTAAAAAAATTGTTATCGCGGATTGACAAATAATTTTGTTTGATAAAATCTATTGTTGGCCTGTGCAATGGGCATTTTGTAAAATTATTTAAAAATATAAAAAAAAAACTAAAGTTTTATTTTTTTATTGTTACGAGTGCGGATAAATAAGTTCGTGACTTTTCGAACTTCCCTCGAGTTATATGAAATGCAACACTGCTCCCATCAGTGTCGCCTGTTAATAGACTACTGTTAAATGTTGAGCAAGTTTTTATGGCTCTTCGAAATCCTATTTTTTGGAAGGGATACAAAAATTGGAGAAACGTTGGACTAAGTGTATTGAGCTAACGGAGATATTGTGAAAAATATTTTTTTTTTTTTTTTCAAAAAAAACTGTGTTTTTATTCAAAAAGTCACTGACTTATTAATCCGTCCTCGTATGTTGATAAAAAAAATGCAATACTGTATTTCACTAAAAATTAGTTCATCGATTGTATGTAAATTTTTGAAGATCTGACCGATCGGAACACGAATTTTTCATATTTGTTTCAAGATATACTTTTAGGCGTTCCTGAAACGTATGCAATATTCAGAAAAATTGGCTTGAAAATCTTTTTAATTTTTAATGCTATTGTTTCGGTTCTTACAAAGTTAGAAAAGCGAAAAATATCAAAGCCAATATTGAAGAAAACTATTTTTGTGATAACAATAATATTAATTAGTAATTAATTAATTAACTTTTACTTAATTTAAATATATCATTTTTAATTTAGCTATGGAGTTATTTACCGAACTTTTTCCCTTTAATAAAAATAAAACATTATCATCCCTTTTTAAAAGCACATTTCAGTGTAAAAAATACCGAAAACATTAGAAGATCGTACGTTCCAGGGCATACTCTTTGCATTACAGGCCACTTTTCCCTACCTGTAGTTAAACTACTCTCTTCCTTTCTATCTCCAATTTTTTTTTATAATTGTCTGGTATAATTTATATTCTTAAATTAATTATTAAAAAAAATATTTTAAAACATGCAATGAATCAAATTTGTTAAATGAGTCTTTTTATTATTTCTTTATATACGAGTACTTTTTTTAACCTAATCGCAACTTCAAAATTTTTAAAAAAATTATAATATCTCATTGATTCGAAATCACACAATAAAAATGCTTTCAAATCATTATTTTTCTTTTTATATATTTTGTGTAGCATATTTTTGTGGTTTTGGTTTTCATAAAATATATCAATATTTTCAACTTAAGTTCGTTTTTAATTTGTTGTACTGCATAAGTGCAAATGGTAGTGCGGTCTACTTCAATACAACAGATCGTGATTCAGATTCGTGTGTTCATACCAGCGAAAAGATTTTTTTTAATATTTAAAGAAACATCCCCTAGATAATGCTGCACATTTTTATTAAATAAAAAATGTTAATATATATTTGAAAAAGACCTTCCATGACCTAATTGAAATATAGCATTCATGCACTGTTTAAAATGCTATTAAAGAAGTTAATATATTCACTAAATCCGCCCAATGACACGACAATGTTAAATCTTAATATTAGATTCACAGAAGTTTTCACCACATCCGGATCAGGAGATGTGGTGTTTTTACTACTTCTTCCTCTGCTCTTACTTTGCTGGGATATAAGAAATATTTCGTAAAACGTAAATTACTTCCGTACATTGTCAAAACACTTCGATTTTCGTATATATAACGCATGTAT